>JASCZW010004531.1:0-242175 GCA_034211315.2 Aedes japonicus | reverse complement strand
TGAAGCTCATTCCATCAACGAAAGTTGAATCGATCGGAGGCTAATCCGAAACAGAACTAAAAAAAAATCTACCACTGATAACGGAAAGCAGGGAACAGCGGCAATTCGGCGTGTGAGCAGTAATCAAGTTCTTGAAGTACGGTGTGGCGGCAGCAATCCGACGGTTGGTGTATTACTGGCCACAGTTTGCTAGCGCGATTGGGTAAAACAAGGGGTTGAGAGTTGCCCTTGTTTTCCCTTCGTTTGCAAAGTGCAGAAACCGACTTGGACCGACCGAAAGGAATATTAAATCAACCGTTGCCATGGATCCTCAACAGGCAAACAAGTTTGTCCGAGCTCCTGGAGTGACAACCGAAAATCTCGACAATGGCGCAGCTGGTACTGGAACTTCATCTCCCAAACGGTAGGTTTTGTTAATTTTTTTCTCAATGAAATTGATGGATCTGTAGTCGAGACAGTATCCAGTAATTAATTACAAACTCTGATAGCTAAGGCAGAGTTTCTAAAACCCATCATGACCTCTGATTGTCGAGACAGAGGGTGCATGCAAAATTGTGAAAATTATTATGTAACTACCTCTGATAGCCGAGACAGAGTAACTGAGAATGTATATCTTGTATACCCATAGGAAATCGAAACGATCGAGCTCAAAGCTTAAGCTTTTGGAGGAACTGTCTGCAATGAGAAACGAACTGGCTATCATGAGATCCGAAAAGGAGCAGTTGATTCACGCTTTGCAAGCTAACAACACTAATTCAGTTGCTGTTAACCAACACGGTGCGTCAGAAAACGAGTCACTGCTGGCAACAATAAACAACATGTCCCTTGGATCACTAAACATCCCCGAATGTAAGCCGTCGGAAGGAGAAACAGATGTGGATAAGAAGGCCTACGAGCACTGGAAGGAAATTCTGGTTGCGTCATTCAACCTAGTTCACGCAACTGACGAGCAAGCAAAGATGGATATTTTCAAGATTAAGGCTGGCACAAAATTAGTGGAAGTTATGCAGGGAACTTCCACCACTACGGACATGCCGGATGAGTCTACCAAACCATTCTCCAATGCAATCGCTCGTTTAGATCAATACTTTGGATCCAGAACATACATAATCGGCCAGCGTGGCAAGCTTATGAACACAATTCAATTGAGCGGAGAATCCAACATATCGTTCGTACGACGAGTAGCAGCAGCAGCAAAACTGTGTGACTATAAAAACGATGAAGAAATGGAAGCTGTCGTACGTACTATCGTCAGAGGGACCACTGATAGCCGTGTTCGAATCCTAGCCCACAGAAACTGGGTGAATCAGGGTGACATGAACAGCCTGATCGCAATGGTCCGCGACCGTGAAATGGAGTTGTTCCATGAAGAGGAATATCAAAAGCTGAATAAACAAACATCGACAATAGCGGTAGTTTCGCAGGCTGCAGCGCCAAGATTTCAATTTCGTCGTGGAATGGTATCAAGACCAAGAAACATGCATCAAGGAAGAGGAACGTTTCGGCAAGGACAATCGCGCATGCAAGGGTCACAACGGAACACTTGTTGGAGGTGCGCTAGCATTTATCACGATCCTTCCGTTTGTCCTAGTTTGGACAAAGTATGTCACAACTGTAACCGTCGTGGACACTTAGCTCGCAGTTGCACTGTTATGTCTCGTCTAGGAGTTGGACAGAAGCGTCCCAATGATGGATCAGAGGAAGAAGAACCAAAACCTAAAATCGCTGCGATTACACAAAATGGCGAAGAACTCGTTGAACAGGTACTAGACAACACGCATCCAGAATAACTAAGCTACCTTATCTTACTATTATATGACATTAATTTGTATATCTCTACATAAAAATAAATGAATCATGATAACTGTTAAAGTTAATAATAATAATTAATAATAATTATAATTAATTAATAACAATAATAATAACAAACAAAACCATAGCTAAATACTGCATTTATAGTTCTTTAACTTATCGGATGTGATTAATAGCCAATTATCACAACAATAGTAAGTGAGATAAGATAGCTTATGACGAGAATATAGATGGATTTTCTCTCATAACTGTATTCTTCCAGATGCCAAGGCAATCAATAATTGAATATTCTCCTGCAGCTAGTTGTGTAGATCAGAAAGATTTTCCGACCGAAGACGACGCATTCGTCGTAGCGCATGTTGCGGGTACACGTGTCATTTTTTCATTGATTCTGGGGCTCAAGTCAATACCATCGCAAAGGCTACATGGGACAAGATAATCAGATGCAATTCTACTAAGAACAAACTGCTTAATTTGCGTAATTCATCTGATAAGTCTTTGCGCGCATATGCCTCTACAAGTGGAAATCAAAGTGATCGCAACATTCTCAGCAAAATTGTACGTTTCTAAAGACAGGCCTGTTTACTTTGAAAAATTTTACGTTGTCGAAGAAACGAGATCGTTATTGAGCTTTAGCACGGCAGCCCGGTATAGTCTTCTGGATATTGGCTTAAGAGTCACAGTTGGTGGTTTGGGAAATGTCTGGCAATGCGAACTTGCCACGGTAACAACTCAGGTCCCTGAAGAGTTTCCAAGGTTCAACATTCCACCAGTACTGTTACATTACAATACCGAGATGCCACCCGCCCGAAATGTGTACACACATATTCCACCAGCATTTAAGAGTTTAGTTCGTCAGAAACTAAATGAGCTTTTATTATCCGGAATCATTGAACCAGTCACAGAAAACATGGACAAATCATTCTGTTCTTCGCTACTAGTCGTACCAAAAGGTAAAAACGACATTCGCTTGGTAATTGACTTAAGAGGCCCGAACAAATGCGTGCACAGGACCCCATTCAGGATGCCAACATTTGAATCTATCATAATGGAGTTGCACGGGACAAACTGGTTCTCAACCATAGATCTAAAGAATGCATTTTTCACATCGTACTTGACGAACGATGTCGACATTTGACCAACTTTTTCTCAGGTGATTCATTGTATCGTTGTCGTCGATTGCCATTCGGTCTGTGCAATGCACCAGACATTTTTCAAGAAGTTATGCAGTCCATAATTCTTTCTGGATGTGAGGGTACAGTAAATTACTTGGACGACATACTCGTATTCGGGAAAACAAAAGACGAGCATGACAAGAATCTTAAAGAAGTTTTGAAACGACTAGAAGACCATAACGTCAAGATCAATGAAATCAAATGCTCATTTAACAAACAAGAAGTTACATTTTTGGGTTTCAAATTGTCTTCCGGTGGATGGAGTATTGAGCATGAAAAAATAAAGTCAATTCAACAATTCCGTAGGCCAGAAAATCAAAATGAAGTGAGAAGTTTTCTAGGATTAATCAACTACATCGATCGATTCATCCCCAATCGTGCAGACAAAACGTGGCGGTTAAGAGAATTAGCAAGAGCAGACAAATTTTACTGGTCTAAAGAATTAGATCTAGAGTTTGATTGCTTACGGTGCAGTGCTTGGTCAAAGATCAAGACCTTGGGATATTACAGTCAGACTGATGAAACCGAGCTCTACGTAGATGCTTCGCCTCATGGTTTAGGAGCTGTTCTAGTACAATTCGATGAAAAATCTAATCCAAGAGTCATTGCTTGCGCTTCAAAAGCATTATCAACGGCAGAAATGAAATACCCACATACGCAAAAGGAGGCCCTTGCCATGGTTTGGGGTGTAGAAAGATTCTCCAATTATCTGTTGAGCACAACTTTCAAGATAAGATCAGATGCAAAATCGAATGAGTTCATCTTCGGAGGACTGCATCGAATCGGTAAAAGGCTATTTCACGAGCAGAGGCATGGGCACTTAGGCTGCAACCATATGATTTTACCGTAGAGTGCGTTCCAGGAGATATGAACATAGCAGACACTCTTTCTAGATTGGTAGTCGAAAGAAGTCCAGCCAAATCATTTGACGACTCATCGGAAGACCATTTACTATTCAAACTGGATATTGGAAATATGGAAATGAACTGGAATGAAATTGAGTTAGAAGCAGAAATTGACAAAGAACAGATTGAAATTCGGGAATCGATACTATCAGGTGCATGGAGCTCAAAGTTGCGAAATTTCGAATGTCATGCAAAGTATTTGCGGCTGATGGGATCCTTAATATTCAAAGAAGATCGAGTGATATTACCGTTGAATTTGCGTTCTAAGGCAATTGAATTAGCACACCAAGGTCATATTGGTGCGGCATCAATGAAAAGAATTCTGCGAAACCATTTCTGGTGGCCTGGAATGACTACAGTGGTTCAGAAATATGTCGATAACTGTGAAACATGTCTGAGGCTTTCAAGGAAAAATTCGCCACTTCCACTCACAAGTAGAGAGCTTCCACAAGGTCCGTGGGAAATTTTGCAAATTGATTTCTTCGCGGACAAAGATTTCGGTTACGGAGAATTTTTGGTAGTAGTGGATACCTATTCTAGGTACATACAAGTTATTGAAATGGCAAACACAGATGCAAAATCAACCAACGCTGCTCTGAGCAAAATCTTCGAAGTATGGGGTTATCCTTTGGCAATTCAAAGTGATAATGGACCACCCTTTCAGAGCGATAACTTTGTTAAAATATGGGAAGACCGAGGCATTAAAATACGTAAATCCATTCCCTTGAGTGCACAATCGAATGGAGCCGTGGAAAGGCAGAATATAGGCATCAAAAAGGCTCTTGCTGCTGCCAAATTGGATAAAGTAAATTGGAGAATCGCATTGGAAAAATATGTGCATACACACAACAAAAATTCGTCCATTGTCACGACTGGGAGTTACACCGTTTGAGTTATTAGTAGGGTGGAAGTTCCGCGGAACTTTTCCTTGCCTTTGGGATACCAAATCTTCAGAACCTTTGGATCGCACTGACATTAAAGAAAAAGATGCACTATCTAAGCTTCAAAGTAAGAAATACGCCGACCAACATAGGGAGCTAAGGATTCAAACATCAAGGTAGGAGATAAGGTGTTATTAGCCATGCAAAAACAGCAAAAATCGGACCCTACATTCTCGGCAGAAAAATTCACCATTATTGCCCGAGACGGAGCTAAAGTAGTTATCCGCAGTGAACGAGGAATTCAGTACTCTCGAAACGCTCAGGATGTTAAGAAAGTTCCGGAACATGTCATAGAAAATAAAGATTCAACAGATATCGAAGAATCTGGGGAAAAGATAGCAAATTCAGTAAAAGAACGAAACCGTGAAAGTGGTCCTGAAATCGAGTTTAAGGATGATTCAGATATTTGCGAAGAGGTAGCTGATCGTCCCAAAAGATGTCTAAAGAAACCTAATAGGTTTAAAGACATGGTTTTATACAGCATTTTTGAATAAAAAGGTAAATTAAAAAAAAAAAAAAAAAAAAAAAAAAAATTATGATAAATGATTAATTCCGTGCTTTCAGTTCAAGCAGCTCAAGTTCCCGGATCAATATGGAATCAAACTCACCACTCATCTGAGCTAATGAAACAGTTAAGCAACAACCAAACAAGATATAAAAATAAAAGATGCCATTAAATACATATAATAAATAAATCTGATATTTCATATAATAGAGAGTAGAGGACAAGGGTATTGTAGAGGTACTAATGGTAGCAATAAAAATAAATAAATAAATAAAATAAATAAATAAACATGTTTCTTCGGAAAGCAAAAATCGAGGAACTCCAGGATAGAATTGCAATACTTTGTGTTCAATTTTATCAATAAAAAAACGCAGCAACCAATGAAATGTTTCAACAACAAACAGTTCAGATTTCCCCTCAATCGTGAACCACAATGATTGGTTGACGGCCTGCAACGGTGGATATAAATAGGACCACATCGCGCAGTGAAGCTCATTCCATCAACGAAAGTTGAATCGATCGGAGGCTAATCCGAAACAGAACTAAAAAAAAAATCTACCACTGATAACGGAAAGCAGGGAACAGCGGCAATTCGGCGTGTGAGCAGTAATCAAGTTCTTGAAGTACGGTGTGGCGGCAGCAATCCGACGGTTGGTGTATTACTGGCCACAGTTTGCTAGCGCGATTGGGTAAAACAAGGGGTTGAGAGTTGCCCTTGTTTTCCCTTCGTTTGCAAAGTGCAGAAACCGACTTGGACCGACCGAAAGGAATATTAAATCAACCGTTGCCATGGATCCTCAACAAGCAAACAAGTTTGTCCGAGCTCCTGGAATGACAACCGAAAATCTCGACAATCATAGTAGTCGGACAACAAGCAACTACAGCAACCGTGGACTGCCGGGCAACGCCTAGCAACCGGACATATGATAGGCAGTCAACAAACTGCCAATGATTAATTTGGTAATAATAAATAACAAATCAACTTTTTTAATATTGTATTAAGCACAACACTCACATTGAAGAAACCCTCAAATATAATGTGAAAAAAACAGCGAATCAAAACAAAATCAAAGATTTTAGCACCCAAAATGAATAAATATATTGCATGGTGCGGGTTGCATTTGGGTTCAAGGGGTTCTACAACAGTGGGCCAATTTTAAATCGCTAGTTTCCTATTGATTGTTGGTTTTTGGCTCGGAAAGTACCGGCACCTCGGTCCGCTTAATGCATCGCCGCTAAAAATTAATTTCTAATCAAATTGCTGAATATAGCGGAACGGTTCCGAATAACATATGAATAATATTCTCCAAATAAATTTTTTCATGTGTTATTTTTCTCTTGGGTTTATTAGTATTTTATAAACTAAAAGATACCAAAGAATTACAAGAAAAAAAGCAAACTATTTTGAATGAACATTTGTGTGGTTTTATTAATTTTTTGTTTGTTAGTTTGTTTGTTTTAAACGCAACCATTCAGCTCAAATAAAACTTAAATTGATTTGAAACAATCTGTTCATGTTGGTTGCATTAATTTACAAAAATGTTTCCTTTGTTTTAGTAGTCAAAATGGAAAACCAAATTAATCGTAATTACAAACGAATCTTACACCTCGTTCGCACTACAATTTATATTACGTGATATAGACTATCTTGATATCAGCATCTATACATCTAGTTTTCACTGGAAATCATGTACATGGCATTCGATATCAAGATACTCTATATCACCTAATATAGGTTGTAATGTGAACGGGGTTTTATCATAGACTAACCATAGACTAACTCTAAGACCAGTAGGTCCCATACAAAAACGATTTTTTTCTTGGCTCAGTCAGTACTAGAACATCGTCCCAAGCTCGGTCCCAAGCTCAATAATGCACCCCTTATAATGAACTCACATGAACACACTCTCAAATACTCTGTCAAAATAACACAGCAAATCAAAACAAAGGCGCAAATATGTATAACAAGGTGCTGGCTTCAAGGTGTAATTCGGACCAAGGGGTTCTACAACAGTGAACCAATTTCAAATCGCTAGTTACATATTGATTGTTGGTTTTATAGTACGTTCATACTACAGCTTATATTACGTGATATAGAGTATCTTGATATCAAATGACATGTACTTTATTTCCAGTGAAAACTTGATGTATAGTTGCTGATATCAAGATTCTCTATATCACGTAATATAAGGAGTAGTGCGAACGTATTATTAGTTGGATTAACAAAAATTAAATTATGTAGGGTAGGGAACGGCTTAAGCACCCCAAGACCCTATTCCAAGCACGGGGTAAACGTTAACCTACAACGCTCATTTTTTGCAGTATGGTGCTCCATGTAGTGAAGCGTTGGCGTTGTAGGTTAACGTTTACCCCGTGCTTGGAATAGGGTCTTGGGGTGCTTAAGCCGTTACCTACCCTATCATGCTGGAAAATTATCACTGTACTAAAAAGACAACTCTCCTTTCGTGCACACACTACCTGCACACCATGAAAACGTCATCGATTTGGCTTTCTTTTTCTCTCCGCTCATCAGACACACAGCAAACTCACAGCACAGACGGTTTTTAGAAAAGTGTGTGATGGCGAGTGCATTTCGTTTGTTTACGGTGAAAGATTTCCTAATTTCCATTGTCTTATCAATGCATTTCTGAAAAACTTTTCGATTAAACCACCAACTGTATTTGGTTCTATGCGGAAAAACTGAAATCCTATAGCTTTTGGTACGTTGCAGTGAGAATTAACGATCATACAAAAACGGTGTCTTCTGGAGTTTCATTGTTCCTCTCCAACTGAAGCTAGCAAGCGAGTGGTGCGAAAGTTTCGCAGTGACTGGAATACGAAAGGCATTTAAAGACCAGTGAAGTGCGACAGAACAGAACCGAATTTCGATAAACAACGAACACACGAAATGGGTATGTATTATTTCCGATTTCTTATCAATTTCGTGAAACGAAAGAATGAGGAGAACCAGTGCAGTGTATCGATAAGATAAGATAAGATCGTTGGGAGGGCAGTCTCGCTTCGAAGGGCAATCAAAATAGGTGGGGTTCCGTCTCACCCATTAGCTCTGTGTGTATGGTGAGTGGAATACGTTTATTAACTGGGGGAGGGAAGGTTTTTTTTCATACACGTTTGTGCAGCACAAACCGCGACTTGGTGGTTTTAGAGATCAACAAGGGAAGGCTTAAAAAAACACGAGAAGCAAAACATTGGAATTCGGATGGTGGTTAGTGGTAGTGAATGTTGGTAGTAGACTTGGTTTAGTGAAACCATCGTGCCACCGAGCAGTCTTGCTGCATCTAATTTACAAATGGTTACGTAGTGCATAGTATGCATGACTCGTACTGTGACGAAGATGGGAAACAAGCGAAGGGCTAAAATCCGGTTAATTATAAATTTATTTAGAAAATGTGTCTCCGGTGTTCATTGTGTCGTGGCAGAATGAATGATTGAATGAATGAACGTGGAAAATGGGTTTTGTCTTGCTTGTTACGGTTGAGATATGGAAGTAGGTATCGGAAACTGGCACGGGAAAATGTACCGAGGACAAGAAGCTATAATTAAGTTGATAACCTTCATTAAGATTTACTTTTCGCCAGATTTGTGTAGTAAACCGATATTTGATTTGTGGTTGCTTAAATACTGAGTTGCTCAATACTGCGTTCCTTAAAAAATGTTTTACGATATTATTGACTGTCGAGAATCTAGAACCATCTAGAATCTAGAACTAATGATGCGAAGAAAGGAGAAGTAGCTCTTTTAGTTTACACGGATGGTATTGTAATTTTAAATAACAATACCGAGCAACTAATATATTTTCAGATGATCGTGTAACACTAAGTTATTTTAATTGACTCGTACTTTTGTTCATAACGGATATTTGAAATACATTAAATAGGAAAAAAATACAACATCAAACTGTAACGTCGACCCAAATTATTTGATTTAATTAAATGGGGATTGTTGTAATTTTATATTTTTTTAGTGTGTCATACCGCGCTTTTTGCATCCTCCTTCTAGCTAAGAGGCAGATTCTCCGGAGGTCTACGATCGTCTCTGTCCACCAATATACCAACGACCTCCCATCCCTGGATGTGGCCTTCCTAGGCATGGTTGCATCGCACACTCGTGTAAGTAGCGCGACGAGTTGATCGCCGCACGAGTCCTGGGTTCCGGTCGTTCTTTGCTCCCGGTCAAGCGCCTCTTTGAATACTTTTACAGTAAATATCGGAGAAGTCTTTGTGCATCCGAAAAATAAAGCCTACAGCTCTTGATGCCTTGTCCACGATGTACGAGATGTGAAGCTTGTACGTCAACTGAGAATCCAGAATAACTCCTAGATCTTTTACGTAAGCCGCAAGTTTGATTACCGCGCGACTAGGGTTATAGTCGAAGAGAATTGGCTCCATTTTTTCGAGAGAAAGTGATCACCGAACACTTCTACGGATTAAGATGTGTAGCTGAGAAAATGTGAAAGTGGCATTGTTGTCAGCGTCCCGAATTGTGTCCCAGTCTATGTTGGCCAGCACCTCGGTTATGCTACAAAGGTCGGCTTTCAGGAAATCATACGACACAGGCGCTGGAAACTCATCATAGTCGTTGTCCAGACCTTCAGGAATGGAAACGACTAGAGGTGACTAATGTGCGACATGCTTAACCAAAGAGTTGGGGCCGTAGAGATGAACCGAGTGGTATCTCGAGCACTGTCAAGGCAGAGGCCCAGCTGCGGTGATTTTCGTTCACTACGTGGTTAGTTTGGGAGAATGTTGCCACGCATGATGGAGAAAGTCAATGTGAGACGCTTTCAACGAAATACCGGCCAAATTGAAGTCATCCGTTGAAGCCGAGTCTTCAACTATAGAGAAAACGTAGCGGCAGTGCCCCTCAATGAATTCGGTATCACGTGTCTGATCATGTGGAATATACACAGCACACAGAAACAGTGTTCTATCCATTAAGTTCTAAAAGCGAGCCAGATCTGCTCCAAACACTTCCCTTCGCTATTTTCGATGGTTTCGCCTTCAATCCGCAACGAACCGCTATTAAAACACAACTTCCGATAGATTTCCTGCTGTTGTTGGGATTTCTATCGCATCGTAAAACCTCATAACCGGGTCCGAATACTTGGTTGGAAAGTGTGCGACCATCGAGCCCACCGACGTTCTGGTAGAAAATGATGAGGCCCTGTGTACGGCAGACGGACGAATTAGGTTCAACGGATTTTCTCCTTCCCAAGTAACAATTTTAGTTTTATAAGGGTTCTGAAGAGTATGAATTAGACTTCAAGAACGCTATAAAACCATAATAAAACCAGCAATGTTCCTTGGGTTCCTAACTTTTGGAGCGAGGCAGTTTCAACTCAATCGGTGACAGGTTCGGAACCATCAGCGATGGCAGACGGCGGAACTATAGTTGCGTACGAGGTAGAAGGTGCGATTTCAGCATACCAATCTGCAGATGACGACGAGAAATTGGAGGTACTGGAATTGGGAACAGTATCAGGCTACGAAAATTCAATGAAAGACACCCAGTCCACATCTAAGCTCAGGGCCAGGGCGACTAAGAAGAGCGCTGGCTGCAACAGGCTAGACTAACTAGAGGGTTAGAGGAACTGGGGACTCCCATATTGCGTTCTACGGTGCGTCCTGAATCCATAAGAAGATCCGTGCGATCTAGAAGCGGTGATTAGATGTCGTTCGAGATGGAAGGTGGATTGGTTTGTAAAGCTGAAGTCATGAAAGGGACTGGTGTGCGGACAGGTGCTGGTGTTCCAAAGGGGGTACCGACTGGAGTGCCAACATGTGCTTGATTAACGGTAATCGTCACAGCAGGAGGAAGCCAAACAGCGTTTTTTGGCTGACCTTCAAATCCTCTAAACACAATTCCTTCTGGCCAGGTTCCTGGATCCATTGCCGCATCTTTAAGTTCGACAGGAACGCCTACATTGAACGATACAAAGTTCATCGAACTAAGGTCAGCACCCGTCTTCAAAAACGATATTACTTTAATGGGTTCTAGGCAAGCTTGAAGACGAGTAGGGAAACTATGCTTGGACTGACGCGGGCCTTCATGGGGACACCGCGTTCTGAACCTGATCGGCGTAGGTTAGGATGGGCATCTGAGCCTACTCCCGCCTGGCTAACAAAACCGGACGGTGAAGAGTGGGACGTACTTTAGGCCTGCCAGGGTTTTAGTGGGGCGGAGACAGACTATGCCGCATTAAACCCCGCCATTTCCAGTAAGTGTCACCCGATAGTACTCAGGGGCACGACATAGGTGCCAGCCTGAAGTCGTGGTACCGTGAAAAGATTCCGTAAATATCAGCCAGTTTCGGAAATTGGGGTCTTACTGACATCGACCCCAAAGCGCCGTGCGGCGCGCTTACCTTAGTTCGTTTATCCCTTAAGGAGGGGGCTTAATGTTTCCAAGGGGCAAGGTTTTTTTTTTTTTTTTTACGGGATGGAAAATCTGCAACCAAACACCTGAAGAACTCAGAGTGTGGGGATGAGGGTGCCAACTCCTCGACGTACTTAAACTCCATCCATGCCTTAAGCCCTGGACCCTCCCCGGGACCACCTTTCGATATTATTTCGGGAAGGGGGCTATTGTGTAATTGGCTATATTGTAACTACTTAATGCCTTAGTAGTTGGGTGGTCCCTGCGACCTGCCGTTGGTCGGTTCGCCATTTTTGTTGGAGATCGAGGACAATCTAGGAGGCTGCTATGCATACCGCGTCCCAGATGTTTCGGTCTTGGCACATCCTCTGGACCAAATTATCCGGAGTCGTCTCGTGTCGTATCGGCTATCATGCTGGATCTCGTGCCGTCGAAGCGAGGACATGCGAAGAACAAATGTTCCGCGGTTTCCTCAACTCTCGCGCACTCGGTGCATGCGGAGGACTGTGCATGCCCGTATTTCAGATATTGTCTAAAACAGCCGTGGCCTGACAAAATCTGTGTTAAGTGGAAGTTCACTTCACCGTGTTGCCTATCAACCCATCAACTCCGGGATTTGTCGGTGGATCCACCGACCTTTGGTGGAGTTGTTCCATTCCCTTTGCCGCTTAACCATAGATGCGGCTTTTGTGGTCTTTCGAATGGAACAAGAGTTTTCCACGTTGTTCGAAGTACTCTACATCCTCTTTTATGACAATGCCTAATGGCATCATCCCCGCTAGGACGCAGACGGCGTTGCGTGATACCGTTCGGTATGCACTAACCATTCTTAGGCATATAAGCCTGTGCGTACTCTCTAGCTTACTAGTGTAGCTCTTGGTACTCAAGGCGGTGATCCATGCCGGCCCGCCGTACCTAAGTTTGGACAGGGTGACACTGGCCAGGAGTTTAGGCTCTCCTGTACCGCCAAACTATTCGACATCATGCGGAATACTGCCGATATAGCCATAGAGGCTTTCTTGCAGGCGTAGTCGACGGGACTGGTAAAGCTTATCGTCGATCATAACCCCAAGATACCTCAAAGACCTCTTCGATTCGATTGTGCAGTTACCTGCACTGATCATCACATGTTGCTTCGATTTTAGATTTATTTACCACCGTGACCACAGTCTTATGGTGGGCTTGCTCCAATTTCCTGAAACTCATCCACCTCTCCACAATGCCAATGGAGTGCGAAGCAGTTAACTCCACCTCTTCAATGGATTGACCACATATCTCCAGGGTGATGTCGTCCGCGAACCCGACTATCTTCACCCCGTTCGGGAACTCAAGCCGTATAACCTCATCGTACACGGTGTTCCATACCACCGGACCCAGGATCGAACCTTGCGGGGCGCCTGCGGTGAGCTGAACGCGTTTAATAACTTCCCAGAATCTTGTTCAGGTACCTAGGAACCTGAAAGCGATGGAGCGAGTCGGCAATAGCCATCCAACTGGCGCTATTGAACGCATTTCTTACGTCAAGGGTGACTATTGCCTCTTGCGCTGGATTGCTTCCTCAGCCGTCTTGGCGACGGACAGGATGGCATCCACCGTCGACTTCCCTGTACGGAAGCCATTGTATGTTGTCAGTCTTTTGAGGATTACCCTCTCGTGCACCTTACCCGCTGTATCCAACAGACATATAGGTCTATATGCCTCTGTCTTTGGTAGGAACACTAGGGTCTGAATTTTCCAGGCGTCCGGAGAGACGCCCTCGTTCGGACACCTTTGCATCACCACCCTGAACAATTCGGGATCCAGCAAGATAGCCGTCTTGATGGTCAGGTTCGGAGTACCGTCCGGTCCCGGCGCTTTGTTCACCAATAGCGACTTTGCTACCGCAATGAGTTCTTCGTTCGTCACCGTCGCCTCGTCGCCGACCTCCGTTGTGCCGTTGTCAATGTCCACGCTGGTCATGGGACAAATCTACGGCGGCGGGGGGCCATGGACTCGGGTTGTGGCTCGGAAAGAGTCCCCCAACGATCACCTGCAGCAGCTCTGGTGATTGCTCGGTTGGAGCCGCCGTTCCTCTGAATTTGGCCATTACTACCCGATGGGTGTCACCCCACGGACTCGTATTGGCCTTCTGACGCAAGCCCTTTAATCAGGCTCGCTTGCTGGCCTTTATCTTCCTCTTTAGTGCGGCCTTCGCGGCGACTAGCGCCCCTCTACGCTCGATTCTCTCGGCGTCTGCACCCTCCGTCTTGCGGGGAGGCATGTTCTTCGGAGGTCGGTGATAGACTCTGTCCACCAATACACCGGCGATTTTCCATTCCTCGGTTTGACTTCTTTTGGCATTGTCGCATCGCACGCTCGTGTAAGTTTCATAACGAGCCATTCGCCGCAAGATTCCTGGGTTTCGCGTAAGTTTCGTTCCCTGTCAAGCGCCTCTCTAAATGTCTCTCCGTCAAAGTAGGACGTCCTCCATCCGCGGGCGAATGGAGTGGATGCTCCTCCTTCCGCACGCTACTTTGTATTGAGGACGATACAATAACGAACCGTCAAGTGGTCGCTATGGGTGTAGCCATCATCCACCCTCCAATTGCTGAGCAGCCCAGGACTGCTGAATGTTATATCGATTATCGATTCCGCTCCGTTTCTATGGTAGGTACTCATGGTACCCACGTTGACCAGGTCCACATTGAGCCAGCCAAGGCCTTCAGAAGAATCTAGCCCCTGGGGTAGTTAACTAACGCTATAACCAACGGGTTTAGGCAGCTAGCTCAGTTGTCATACGATCGAGCATATTAGAAAACTGTTCAATCGACCATCTGGCGGTGCCTTTCCAGTACCTCCATTCACTTTTACAACCGCGAAGCCTGTGGTAGACACACCTCTTGAACCGGGTACTTGTCCGTCTGGGATGCGGTATGGGTCAGAAATTATGGCGATATCCGATGCCGACTCACGAATTGTCCGACACAGCAGCTGCTGGAAATGTTTTTCTCGATTGATCGTCGCATCTCAAAATTACGGATCGTGGAACTTGGTCGTGGTCTACCTAAAAAATAGCAAAAGTGTTAAAATTCCCAAAGTCAAAGGTATGTCTTGTAATCAAACGTTAGCAAGATACTCTGAGTGTGGATAGAGCACAACGCATCAAACATAAAAGTGGCACTAGGGAAAGGTGTTGAGGTACGTGAAAGGCAACCCAAGTGTCTCCATACGTGATTTGGCAAAGAAATACGATTTCACCGTGCGTAACATCCTTTCAAGAGAAGGATATAAGTATTTTTGTGCCAATAAACATCCGAATCGCTCCCTGAAACAAGATTTAGTGGCCAAAAAGCGAGCACGATTACTATACGAACGAGTATTGACGAAATTTGATGACTGTACTTTATTAGATGACGAAACATAATATGACATATTATGTCAAAACGGATTATAAACAAATCCCCGGACGAAAATTTTACCTGTCAACTGCTCTTTGGGATATCCCTTGAAGGTATAAATTTGTTTTTGCTGATAATTTTGCTCGGAAACTAATGATTTGGCAAGGAATCTGCAGTTGTGGTCTTAAAACCAAGGTTTTCATCACATCTCACCCAATAACGTCGCAGGTGTACATTAAAGAGTGTCTGGAAAAGCGGATTTTACCCTTCATTCGGCAACACAAGAACAACGTTATGTTTTGGCTGGATCTAGCCAGCTGCCACAACTCTAAGGAGGTACTAGAATTGCATGCTGCAAACAATTTTATACTTATGACAGACATACAACGCTGACCGTTGTACGAACTGTCAAATATTTTAATACAGTACCAAAAAACACGTACTAGACTAAAGGAGTACAACGCTATACGTTGTATGTCTGTCCCAGGCATTAATTTCGTCGCCGAAGAGATTGATCCTCCGAAATGCCCTGAATTCAGACCGATCGAAAAATATTGGGCAATTGTCAAGCGAAAACCTCGAGGATGCGGTAGAGAAGGGACAAATGCACAACAAATGCGTTTAAAGAGGAATAAGTTCGCCGGTATAGTGTCACCAGCGACTGCTCAGATCACGATGGTTCGTTCGAAATGGTAAAATGTAATAAATTGTTATGTATCGTTTGAAAGCTGAACTAATACCCTTTTGTTAGAGGTTTTGATCTACCGTGTATGATGCTTAATTCTTGAGTTATGATCACTTGAATGCGTCCAAATTATTTTGAATGTAAAATATTTTTACATTAAATGAATAAACAGTTTAATGTTCCCATACAAGAAGGAAAATTAATAAATATTACCGATTCGTACTTTGTCCAAATTTTATTCCGCATACGTTATCGACGAGCTGACCATTTTCGTGACGCTCCCAATTTTGGATTTTCCAATTTGCCTCCCCATATGTTACCGAAGGATGTTATCCAACATCAAAATACCCCACAATAAGTTCTTGGCACAAACAACGGACCAACATTATTACCGCTGTTAGGAACAATGTTCGGCCACAACAACGAAATTTCGGCTCTGTACTCACACAAAATACTGCCTTTTACTACTTTATTTATAACAACTTAAAGGAAAATTCATCCATGTGTTATATGACCGCACCTCGCAGATTCTCCTCTGCCCAACATGCAAGGGGGTACCGTTGATGACTCTATCATTCGTGACTTACCGCTACCACCGAACCCGAAACCAATTCCAATGAAGAGAAAACGCTTCACACCTTTATAGCAATTAATTTATCAACGAAGATCAACTCCAAAACAAAAGAAAGTCCAAAAGAGATGCCTTCCATTATTAAACCGAATCTCCAAATCTAGGTTAAAACCGAGGCCTATATCCGCGCTCTCCTCCCATGCACAAGCTCTAGTAGTCGTCAAATTGATGATACGCTTTCTCGGTGGGTTGTTTATTTTTTCCTCCGTTCATTCATTCATTGATATTCTCGTTACAGCTGAAAACCGGCATAGCAGACTTTGATCGTTTCTAGTACGCTGTAGTCGGTCAGCTGAAATATTGTATTCTCTACGTCTACATTCGACTGACAACACGTATCGAACGAGAGACGGCTATACCAGTTTTCAGCTGTAATCACAATACCTACCTGCCGGGCGGGATTTATCACAACAACCATCGAACCACGTGCACGCGAACACTCTATGACCACGACGACGAACAACACCATCGCATAACGGTCGTCGTCGTCGTCGTCGTCGACATCGCCTACGGCATTGCTGAATGAAACAACCCCCCAACGTCACGACGACGAACACAGTGCGAACAGTGAGTGAATATTTATCGAAGAAGCAACAGGCTGCTACTGCTGCTGCGGTCGGTGCTATTGCATTGGATAGTAATCGTCACCACGAAAACAGACCCACCGGAACGATGGGATCGCGAAACCGAGTGCCTTCCCAGCAGATTCGGGACGACTTTCTGCTGGAGACCAACTTCGACGACGACGGAACACTGACCAGGGCCTACAACACGTTGAACAACGGCAATCAGAATGGACAGAATAACGTTGCACGGGAATCTGCTGGCCAACCACTGCAACAGAGGGCACTTAGCCGAAGGAGCATGACTTATCCGTCCAACTTATCAGTGGATCGCTACTCAGATAACACAATACATGGACGGCGCTCGAAAGGTTTGCATTTAGAATATGAGTGACTCTGTGTTTGTGTACATAATATCATGTTTTGGAAGCGCATTAGTCACCTATTCTCGTGAAAGCACCCACAGCTTAGTGTATCGATCGTCGCACATTTGTCACATGTGACCTGTTACCGTACCTCATTCACCATAGTGCGTCGTCCAGTGTCCTACATCTATGTAATTATTTGCAATGCGCGGTGAAGCTTCATGTGATTTCAATTACATTCATCCTTCATGTATGACTGCTGTAATTAACCAGTGTTCGTCTGTCTTCTCTCTTCATACGACGCGTGTTCAGCGGCTCTCCATCGAACCGCTGTTAACACAGAGGAACTAAAGCTGAAAATGCTGTTGAGCACAGATCATTTGTTTTGTGAAATAATTCGTGTATTAGATATCATGTTGTCATCAAAACATTTCATCTTCCTTAAGTTAGTCAGGCAATGACTAGTTGATTATTTATATAGTTTGAGTGTGCTTCATCGCAAATAAACAATCGTGAATCAGTTCTGGATAATATCATGAACGCTATCAATAGTTAAGGGAAAACATGATACTCGATTTTTTCTACCATAGACATTCTTATCAATCATTTCCAATGCTAGATTTATGTTCAAAATTGGCTATGAAACTTCGACGTTTGACTGACGGATTTCGGCTTGTGTCTGTTTCAAGGGGGAAAGTACCCATAGTATTCGAAAATAAACTCTATCTATCGAGCTAATGATTACCAATTTATTACTGTCATTTTGAAGATTTGAAATTAATCATCTAGAAAACCATCAGTTTCCTACCTGCTGAAGAAGTTCGCTTAAAATTTGCTTATGCGAATTTTGCATTCGGACGCGTGTACCAAAGGGAATGTTTTAATCACCTCCTTCTCACAACTAGGCTTGTTACCAGATAGAGTCCATGTTTCCTCTCTTCTTTGTTAACCATGGCTATAGAATACCGGTATTGTAACGTGAAGCCTGCTGCATCTTACATTTGCTGGTTTTTCAAACGAACAATCACGTTTGTCGTCACAGTCGATTTTTTTTATCTTGCTTGTTTATTTGTGAGGCACAAGTGCCATAGGCATAACGGAGCCGAGTTCTTTTGCATTTTTACAACGACAATAACTTACTAACTAGGTAAATTTTGGAAAGACGAAAAACTCGCGGCTTGGTCGAGGTTAGGGATTACAATGATTCAGGTAGGGATGGGGAAGTAGGAATCTTAACGTTGGCTTTCAACAGCAGATTGGCGATGCGATATTGTTGCTGTTGGTCTGGCGTAGATGTTGCGTTGCGTTAAGCTGTAACGATACAACAAAAGCGGTATTGCGGGGGAGGGGACGAGGTGGACATGTTAAAACGACAGCTAAGAGAGGATCAAACGAAAACATCTATTTATTTCAAGAACTTGTAAATTAGCCCCATATAGTCCAAGTCCAGCTTACCCAGCAGATCTCTGATATCTTCCTTCTCTGGTTTCCCTCGGGCCCGTAGGGATGCGCAAAGATCAGATCTGGCAATTTCGAAATCGAGGCAATACCAGACAACATGGTTGATGTCCTGATAACCTGCACCACAGCTGCATTGATTGGTGTCTGAGAGCCCTATTCGATAGAAATGAGAGCCTAACGAGTAGTGATTGGACATTAGACGACACATTACCTTGAAAAAATCCCGGCTAATATCCAACCCTCTGAACCACAATTTTTTCGATACCTGTGGGAGAATAGAATGTAACCATCTGCCCAAATCCCCTGCATCCCATTTCTCTTGCCAGCTGATCAAGGCCTGTTGACGGAAAATAGCAAAAAATTCGGTGAAGGCGATTTGTCGATCATAAATATCGCCTGCCATAGCGCCCACCTAGGCAAGTGAGTCCGCTTTCTCATTACCCGAAATGGAGCAATGAGAAGGGACCGAAACCAAGATGATGGTGTAGAAATGGTTTGATATAGCACTCAAAAGAGATCGTATTTCGCTAACGAAATACGGTGAGTGCTTTGCTGGCCTCACCGAACGAATAGCCTGAAGTGAGCTGAGACTATCCGTAAAAATGAAAAATTGATCAGAGGGAAGAGAGGCAATTCGCTCTAATGCATAGTGTATAGCCGCCAACTCTGCGACGTATACGGAGCAAGGATTTTGAAGTTTGAAGGAGGCGCTATGAATTTCGTTAAAAACACCAAATCCAATGGAATCATTTGTTTTTGAGCCGTCGGTGTAAAACTTCCTGTCACATCTGATATGGCCAAATTTACTTGCAAAAATTGATGGAATGTACTCCGAACGGAGTTGATCCGGTATTCCACGAGCTTCTTGCTTCATGGTCAGATCAAAAACTACAGTAGAACTAGAGAAGTCTTGGGAGTAAACGCGATCAGGAACATCCGAAGAAGGGCTCACCTCCAAAGTCATGTACCAGTAGTACAGTGTCATGAACTTAGTTTGAGGATTTCGTTCGATTAGCTTTTCAAAATTTTCAATTACCAATGGATTTGGCACCTAAAAGCGGATGAGGAACCGGAACGATAGCTCCACAAAACGATCTGATAAAGGAAGAACTCCTGCTAATACCTCCAAACTCATAGTATGAGTTGAGTTCATGCAGCCTAACGCGATACGAAGACAGCGGTACTGGATTCGCTGCAGCTTCACAATATGAGTTTTCGCGGCGGATTGAACGCAGAAACTACCGTACTCGAGGACCGACAGAATCGTTGTACGATACAGCTTTATCAGATCTTCCAGGTGGGCTCCCCACCATGTTCCGGTGATAGTACGCATGAAGTTTCTTCGCTGCTGGCATTTTTGATTCAGATACTTAATGTGCTTTCCCCAGGTGCATTTAGAATCGAATCAGACGCCTAGGTATTTATAAGACAAACTTTGAGTTATTGTTTTACCCATGAGTTGAAACAGTATTTATGGTGGATCGTGCTTCCTAGAAAAAAACAACTAACTCAGTTTTCTCCCGAGAGAATTCGATACCCAGTTTTGCAGCCCAGGTAGACAAATTGTCTAGGGTATCCTGCAACGGTCCCTGCAGGTTGTTCGCCCCTGGTCCTACAATTGAACAACGGCGTCATCCGCAAGCTGTCTTAGCGTGCAACTTTCCATGAGGCAGCTATCGATGTCTCTGACATAAAAATTATAAAAAAGAGGGCTTAAACAAGAGCCCTGGGCGAGACCCTTGTAGCTTATTCGTGAAGTTGTCCAAGACCCATGAAAAAAGCTCATATGTTTCTCCACAGTCGATTTGTCTAACATTTCCGTGAGATTGAATTAAATAGGAAAAAGGGCATTGCCAATCGAAAGATCAAGGACAAACTAAAAGTGTACGTCTGTCTCATAATCTGTCAATAGAAGAGCTTATAGTCATAGTAATCGACGTGTTATGGTTAATTGTTTTGAGAGCGGGTTGTGGAAATTGATTTTAGCAGCAAATCGTGAACTCTTGAGTAATTCATGTTGAATGCCTAAACGCCATTTGTAAACAATGACTTTAAATGTCGATTTCTCTTGATTCTTAAATCGCTCTCGTGAAAGAAAAGCAGAATCTGGTTGAAGAATGTTAGATCACATATGGAATAGCTGGATATAGTAGGATTCTCGTGATTCGTGAGAGATCAACGTTTAAAGTCATTGTTTACAAATGACTTTTAGGCCCTAATCATGAATTACTCGAGAAGTGGCCCATTTAATTTCGCCTTCTCACACATGCACGGAATCGCACTCATACAATATTTTAAGTTTCTGTACGGATTTCGGAGGTTAGGAAAACATTTTCATGATCGGCAAGCAATCCGCATGCTTTTAATAAGTCCCTGCAATTGGGAACTTCATTCCATCGCTATGAAATTTTCTGAGTCCAAAACGCGTTTCTTGAGGCAAGTTTCGATAGATAAGAAGTAAGCAGAGGGATTGGCGAAGGTGAAGGTGGGATGGTCTATATGCCCACTTAGCCTACACCAGCCACCGAAGGCATGCTTCATATGCCTAAAGAGCGGGCGCATGCCTGAGAGTGCAAAGGTCCTGATAGAAGCAACATGTGCAACGATGTAACTTTCAGCGTGTGGAAGGAGGAGCATCCACTCCATTCGCCCGCAGATGGAGGACGTCCTACTTTGACGTAGAGACATTTAAAGCGGCGACTGAGAGGGAACAAAACTTACGCGAAACCCAGGAACCTTTATGACTCTCACACGAGCGTGCGACCATGCCGAGGGAAGTCTACCGAGGAGTGGAAGATCGCCGGTGTATTGGTGGACGTAGTCGATCGCCGACCTCCGAAGAACATGCTTCCACGCAAGACGGAGGATGCAAAGAGCGCGGTCAGAAGCCTATAGAATCGAGCGTAGAGGGGTACTGTCACCGCGAAGGCTGCACTAAAGACGGAGATAAACGCCAGCAAACGAGCCTGTGTCAGAGGGCCAATACGAATCCGTGGGGTGACGCCTATCAGGTAGTAATCGCCAAAACCCGAGGAACGGCGGCTCCAACCGAGCAATCACCAGAGCTGCTGCAGGTGAACGTTGGGGGACTCTTTCCGAACCACGACCCAGGAAGCCACAAGGGGATCCATTGGCATATAGACCTAGGATACAGCGGTTAAGGTACTTGAGAGGATAATCCTCAACGGACTGACAAAATAAACGAAGAGTATATGCGGTCTGTCTAACAACCAATTTGACTTCCGTAAAGGGAAGTCGACGGTGGATGCCATTCTATCCGTCATCAAGAGGCGAGGAGTACCCTACTGTGCAGTGTTCACCCTTAACGTGAGAAATGCGTTCAATAGCGCCAGTTGGATGGCTAGCGCCGACTCGCTCTAACTCTTTCAGGTTCCTGGGTACCTGTACAAGATTCTTGGAAGCTTCTTCCAGAATCATGTACTGGTATATAACACAGAGGTAGGCCAGGAACGTATCCAGATGGAACACGATGTACGATGAGGTACTACGGCTTGAGTTCCCGAACGGGGTGAAGACAGTCGGGTTCGCGGAAGACATCACCCTGGAGATATGTGGTGAATCCATTGAAGAGGTGTAGCTAACGGCATCGCACTTCATTGGTATTTTGGACAGATAGATGAGCTCCAGGAATCTGGTGCTGGCCCACCATAAGACTAAGGTCACGGTTGTAAACAATCGAAAATCGGAATTTTTGAAACAGAAAAAAGCCATTTTCACATTATGAAACATTGAAAATTAAATATTTTTGGTAGATCCCGTAGATCTTGTCGGCGCTGACATACAATCTGGCATAATATATCCTGGCCGTAGCTTTCATCTGAAATCATAACATCAATCACGATATTACTAAAGAGGTTTTTATTATTCTAGATAGATTACGATCATTGCAAAATTCGAACATTAACCATAAAAATCATGCTTAAAAACCAATTACAAAATTTGTCGACTATTTCCGCGCTAAAAATGGTCTAAAAATGATTGTATGCTAATGTCCGTAGTTTATCGAGAGTAGTTTTTCAGGCCCTTCAAAATGAATTCAAAATAAAGAAAATCGGTTTACTACTTTTTTCGTAATCACTAACGCCAAGCCCATACAAATCTATTTTCCGAAAACGTCTTCGGGTACTTCCCACTTAACAAGCCTTATGCAATGAGCTATGCATGCCAAAAACTATTTTATACTTGAATATATACCATATTTGTATAACAGAATATTTACATTGGGCAGTGAACGTCGTCGTGCCGAAAAAGTCAAATTCATCTGTGATCATAACATTATAAATTTAACTAAACCAATGGAACCAATCCATACCTCACTTCAATATAGGTCAATGTAGCTCCACCACAAAATAAAATCAGTAGGCCTAGTTTTGAAGTAAGAATGGGTGTTGAATTCATGATGACGATGATGTAATACTATCCATCTATTGTAGCAAGGTAACTTTGCATAGCAGTGGAATAATCTGATAAACGATTTAAACAGGATTGTATTGTTTGTAATCATTAAGCAGGACCAAAAACTTTTCGGCGGGCCCGTAAGCAGAGGCACTTACGAGGAACCGGCATTATAGAGATGGTCCCTCCCTTTCCCCGTTATATGTTATGTAATGAATGTTTAATACATTTTGTCGTGGTCATTTGGTTAGTTACCTTGTGTTAGACAATAATATTGGTTAGGGTTACCTTACCTTTCCAATCAGACCAAGGCCGGAGTGGCTTCTGCTGTACACAGAAGATGTCTCCATTGTACCTAGCCAGCCCCGCTAGTCGACCCAGCCCGTCGTAGTCGACCGAATTTAGCGATGTGTACGATGGGACGTTCTCCCAGCAACTAATGCAATTCGTGATTCATTCGTCTCCTCCACATTCCGTCTTCCATCTGCACTCCACCGTAGATCGTACGCAGCACATTCCGTTCAAAGACACCAGTTGGTCCTCCACTAGCAATGTCCATGTTTCGTGGCCGTAGAGAACTACCGGCGGTCTAATTAATGTCTTGTAGATGGTCCTTCGGAGCCCAAAGTTGGCACGATTACCAGCCATAATGCGCCTTTGTATCTCTCTGCTGGTGTCGTTATCGGTGATCACCAATGAGCCCAGGTACACGAATTCGTCTTCTTCCTCGATTTCATTACAGTCGATATCTGAACTCATGGTAGGAGGCTAACATTGCCTTCAGGTGAGCCTCTCCTCTTCATGTATTTTGTTTTCAACGCATTAATCACAAGGTCAATCCTACCAGCTTCATCCTTAAGTCTGATGTACGTGTTCGCCATCGTCTCAAAGTCACTACGATATCAACGTCGTCGGCGATCCCAAATAGTTCGACAGACTTCCTGACGATCGTGCCACGAATCACACCCTCCAATGCAATGTTAAACAACAAACACGACAATCCATCACCTTGCCATAACCCTTTCCGAGATTCGAAGAGACACGAGAGAGCTTTGACCAACCGCGTCAGTTTTTCCGGAAATCTATGAAAAGATGGTGTGTGGGAACGTTATATTCGCGACATTTCTGCAGCACTGTCGAATCATGAAAATATGGTCCGTAGTAGCGCGACCACCAATGAATCCCACCTGGCATTGCCCCACGACCTCCTTTGCAATTGGTGATAGGCATCGCCATATGGGAGCGCAACTTGTAGGCGGCGCTCAATTGCGTGACTGCACGATAATTGCAGCAATCCAGCTTGCACTCTTTTTATAGATGGGGCATACTATTCCTTCCATCCAATCCTCTGGTAATCATTCCTCCTCCCAAATCTTGATAATTACCCAGTGCAGCGCCCTGGTCAGTGCTTCACCTCCGTATTTTAATAGCTCGCTTGGGAGATGGGCAACTCCGGCAGCTTTGTTGTGTTTCTACCGATCAATATCCTCCTCAACATCCTGAATGGTTGGTGTCGGGATCCTGTCATCTTCTTCGCCTGTCCCTAGATTTATTACCGTGCCACTTTCGTTCGCTGTTCAGGTGCTCGTCGAAGTACTGCTTCCACCTTTATTAACCTCACACTCTCCTGTGAGAAGGTTACCTTCCAGATCTCTGCACATATCGGCTTGTGGTACGTAGCCTTCGCGCGAGCTGACAACTTCTCGTAGAATTTGCGTGTGTCGTTGGCACGGTACAGTGCGCTTCCATTGCTTCGCGGTCTCAATCTTTCATCTGGCGCTTTTTCCTTCGAAGAATAGAATTTTATCTTTAAAAGTCTCATCTTTAAAGAATTAAGGCTTCCTGCGAAATATTTCACGCATTGATGAAGTATTTCCAGAGATATTCGTATTTAGGGGTGTTCAGATTTTGTCGCGCACAAGCCTTAAGAATAAAGGCCAGGCGTAAACCCATTGGACTTTTCGATTTTATTACTCTGGAAGACACTTTTAAGAACCCCAAATCAGATTCATTGGCTTGGACTTGGCATTGATCAAATTCAATGCAACTTGGAGAATGAGATATCTGAACTATCGTTTCTCATTCGTTTGTCATTCGAAAATGCAATTTCGGTGTTTCGAGGTTTTATTCGATGAAAGGAGAATGTTTGGGTTCAGTGTAGATCGCGGTAGTGCGTAAACATCAAACCAAGGTGACTCCAATATCTCAGGTGGTCTCAATAGTGTATATGAGAATTTCAGCCATGCTTAAACGCATACTAATACGATCCATATCAAGTAAAATCAGGTCTTGCCTTCTGAAGTTGTCTCCTTTACACCTATGTAACAGTGCCTGTGATGTCGAACTCACAGTTTCATTTCAAACCAAACGAGTAAAGGAGATGATTAGTTTCACACTGCCAGGCCTATGTCATATGCCATTGCACAGTGGTCCAGAATACGAGTTTAGCTGGAAGGATACATTTTCAGCCTAAGTTTGACGTTTTGGAGCAAATTGTCTTCTACAAAGTTGTTCTAATAACAAGGCGAATGAAAACTAGAGTGGTCCTTAGGTTCAGAGAAATCGAAAATCTTAAGAGAACGAAAACATGCGCATGTGCTAATGAATGTAAACAAAAAGTTTAGCCCATACCGTTCACATTAATATACAGTGCCTTGAATTTTCATAAAATATCAATAAGAAGTGAAAATGATTTTATCCCAGTGTAATGATAATGTTTACTTTTCCGGTTTTCATGGTCACTGCTGTCACTTCTATGCCAACTGAATTTTGTTTGCTGCAATGAATGAAGTCGGCTCTATGTGCGGGTCAAAAATCTGCTGTAACTGTTGTTTTGATCAGCCATGTCCAAACACTACACTGCATGCCGAGCTGCTTTGCACCACGCTAGTGCGTGCATTATATTCGCCTCTTTGACTCCGTGCATCCAGGCTAACACCCAACACCGGTGGGTACAACAGCAATGTCAGTGCTCGTGGTTTGGCTTTGGACACCGTGACTGATGCTTCGGCAAACACCACAGCCGAGTGTTTCCGATTTTGTCCGATTGCAGAATACACGCGTGGTTTATTTTTTTTCTTTCTAACCGAGCCGTGCTTGTAAAAATTAATCAACTTATGCGCCCGTCACTCAACAGCCAAGAAAACAAACCAATAAGCTAATTATCAAATTTTAAGAATCATCCAACTAGCATTGCTCTATCCGTGGCAACCAGTGTCATACTGGGTGTATGTTGAGAGCTTTCTTGTTATCGTAGCCACTCGGCTCGTGTATTTTTCCAAAAATCAGACCCGGTGTCAGAAGCAATACACGAGCGTGTACACTCGTATCGCGTGCATTGCGTTGCGGGTTCATCTGTAAGCACGAAACTAAAGTGGCGAATTTCAGCCACTGAGTGGTGTGTTTGCAGTCAAGTTCTGCTCTCGTGCAGAACGGTCCGGTGTTTTCACCAAGGCTGGTTTTGATTATCAATCGGTAAGCATGAATTTCATTTGATGAAATCTGAATATCATCTCTTGTGATGATTTTTTATTATTAAGTGATTTTGAATCCTAATCCAAACATGGAACAACCAGGGCCGTCATCATCGTCCCAGAGGCATAGATGCTAGCAATGTTGTGCAAGAATGCCCTGGGCGGGCTGCCCTTGCATTTTTCTGATCCTGACGGGTAATTGATATTCATTGTTATTGATTGAATTTCATTTCTGATATTTTGAAATTCGTTTTGAAAATGAACTTGTTTACTTAAATGAATATCAAAGCATTTTGAAAATTGAACGTTCATTCTTCTGGTTACGTTTGTTGTCATGAGTAATCATTTGATTTTCGCATGGAACTTATAGGAAGTCAATGTTATGTTGCCTGAAAATCCACGCTTTTGAATCTAATGATCATGACTTTTACCAAGACTGTTAATATATAACTTTTCACTCCGAGGCAAAAATGCCATCAACAACTGTCATTGTGTGCGTAATACACTAACGTTTGCATTGAAAAAAGGACAAAAATGCCTATTTTTCATGGATTTACCTTCACCCGCACTGATCAAACTACCCATGCTGCATCAATCATAGTAACACATGAGTCAGCAGACAAAATTTGACAGCTCTACCAGTCGAACTCTAGCTGATTGCAAAAACAGTGAAGCACCTCCGTTCAGAAGTGTGCGCGTTCAAAGACGCGTCGAAAACGGACATCGTGCGGCACTTTGTGGACGCCGGATACGCCCGTTCCGGCATCTACAACATCTTGGCATTATTAGACAACAATCAGAGTATCGAAAGAATACCCGGTCCCGGACGGCCAACGACCCTGAGCGACACAAAGTTCCAAAGGATGCAAAAGTGGCTACATCGCTGCGTGCGCTTGGCTGGGAGGTCGGTTCAACCGGCCAAACTGTGAAAATGTACCTGGCGAACATTAACATACATGTTAGGAAGCGGAAGTCGCGTCCACTCATTTCGGAGCTGCAGGCAATGACGCAGCGGCAACGACTGAATTTTCCCGGCCAATCGCACTTCGTATTTTACTTCCCCCACGAAGGAAGTGAGCTCCGAGGTGAAGTTCAGTTCACTCATCAAGTTCCCCAAGAAGGTGCTGCTGTGGCTGACAATCAGCGAGAAGGGGATGTCAAAGCCGCTCTTCTTTCGCTCCGGACTGGTCGTGAACGGGGAAATTTAGAGTTTTATGTCTGCTTGTATGTGTATCATCTGTAACTTTCAAAAGCTTAACTGGTTGCAAACCTAGCTCTATCAGGTCACTAATTGTACATCCACAATTTACTACATTTAATGTATAACGAAGAAGCACTAGACAACCGCACACAATTATCATCTACAGAAATGCTTCAGACATACTATGATTCATTTTCAATAGAGCTTTCTTTCAGTAATAACCCAGATATATCCAAATCAACTAGCACTATATTTATAAGCTTGAAACATGAAAACTTATCTAATTCTCTGACATCTTCGCTCGGTTCTATTCCCCAACAGGAGACTGCTGCAAATCATGTATGACCCGAATACCGTACGCTACGCTGATAGCGACGGTTATGTGCCTTATCGGCGTGGCCATCTTCTGCGGGACGATGTACCGTGGGACCTCGCTTGCCATTATCATGCTCGATCAGGTCTTTCATCTGCGACTTTTGTGGTAAGTCTACTCTCTCTGCGGTTATGAGCTCTTCAAATGTATATTTACTTGTATATTTCCACCAGGATTGAGGCAGTTCAAATGATCTTCGTGGTGATCGGTGCATCGATGGCCGCTCTGGGATTGATGATCCTGTTTGTTGGCTTCCTGGCGACAGGAGCCACTCGATACAAGGTCTACCGGGCTTGGGGCTCCCGCGTCGGCGGCCGTATCTCCTGTGCAGTGTTCATGGGAATCACCTACCTGCTGAAGATCGTGTGGATCGTGATTCTTTGCTTCCTGAGCATTGTGACGTTTGTGTTTACGGTCTTTTGGAACATGTGCGAGAATCCAAACGTACAGTCGCATCGGAACTGTATCGACTTGACGCAATTTTGTAAGTTGTTTGGATAGCATTTATAAGGTCAGAATGGGGTATTGATGATTCGTATAATCTTGCAGATTTCATGTTCCCAGCCGGGGTTAAGCAGGAGGACATGAACATTTGCGAGCAGAGTAAGGTGAAGGCTTTCTGCAAAGATGGCGTGGAGAAGTGCGAAATCATGTTCATCCTGGCCACCGTCAGTTGTCTATTGATCATACTTAGCTTTGTGCACTATCTGATGTGCCTGGCGGCCAATTATGCGCACATTCGAGACCACGAGAAGTTCCAGGAACTGCAGGAGATCCAGAATCTAACCGAGATGGAGTACACGGCTTCGTCCAAAGATCGGTTCTAGGATACGGCCCAGGAGATTTATATTGAGCACAGTGCCTGATGCCGATTTGGCACTGCTTCACGACCAGCTTACGTTTAAGTTTACGTAAAACCAGCTTCCTTCCGGGAAGCTGGAGTCCTTTAAGTTGATCTTATCTGTTTATCGCCTCCGTGGTAAGTCTTTCAATAGATTTAAGTTGTTTTTGGAACACCTCAAACGAAATTTTGAGACTATTGATTTGTTGCTGTCCAACCTGCATAAGTTTATCCGTCCGTTCGAGAAGTACAATCGGAACCTCCCTTTTTGCATCGCAATCATTCCATGCTACAAACTGGCCTATACACCTATCTGCTCAATATAGGTACTCCTGGAATACAGTATACAAGTAACAAGTGTACAATGTTACAATTTCCTAATACAAAAGTGGTTCGAGTTCTTCAGAACTCCCGAGCGCGAAGTTCTTAAATTTCAAATTTGTTCGCTCATTTGTTTGTAAACTTAAGACATTTCGTAGTAAATAATTAGTTTAATAATTTTGATCAGTTGCCAATGATGGCAGCAATACGAGAAATTTTCAAAGCCATTGGTTTTTTTTTTTTGAATTTAGTAGAACACTTTATTTCTATTTGCTTAATTGTTTTGTCTCAAGAGAGTTTCATAAATTCTACGAAGCCAAACAGGTTAACGAAGATATTTATACTTACAACTAAAACTAACAAAATTTCTTCAATTCGGCATATGCCTGATGCCTAACCCGAAAGTAGGTATATCTAATACGTTCAAATTAGCAAGCAAAATTAATTAAATTAAAGAATCTCGCACAGTAGGGTGTTTTAAACCAGAATCATTTACATTAACGAACAATCAAAAGGCATAAGAGAAGACATCATACGAAGCGCACAAATATATGCGCATACTATACTGACTTTCCGTTAGAGAAAAAAGACCAACAAGGCTGACAATAAAATAACATGTTTCATCATAACCATTTTCCGCATCCTGGTTACCAGAACAAGGCCTCAAAGAAAGAATACGTGTTTGGAGATCGTTATAGAAAGCAACGGAACAAGACGCTTTTTTCTCTCCATTGACAACACCGTAGAATCCTGTAGAAAGAGTTATAGTACACCTGACAAACCTGGAAACATATCTTCTTGAAATCAGAACAAACGACCCATTCATACCTAACCCGAAGACAATTTGCCCGACCTCTCTGATACCGTGTGATAACGTAGAAAGCGCAGAAGATAGTGAAATCGAAAGGACTATATTTTTGTAGTTTGATCATCCGTGAAAGGCGAGTAAAATTATAGAGGAGTATTTTTGCTAGATATTCATCCCGTGAACCCGCTCTCCGGAAAACGAAGTAGATCTATTTATCACAAGATCATAAAGATTTGATTGTGATTGGAAAGAGCAACACACCAGAACAGTAGATAGTGGAATCAGAACCGGCATTGCAAACGATTAGTAATAAACGTACAACTAAGGACGTGCGTAGTTTTTGCCTGTATATTTACAGCTTTTTGAATGTAAGTTTAAGTCACCCAATCGTAGATGTGTACAACCCCCTGAAAACAATCACACAACTCTCACCATGATCATTGTCTATAATCGCATTTATCGTTCGTATCCAGTTTCGTATTAAGTCGAGTCAATCGTATTATCATTAATGGACTCAAATATTCCATCAGTATTCGTTAGACCTTTTAAAAACCATTCGCCATTCCAGATTATTCATATTCATTACTAACATTAACGTAACGCTATTATTCCCTCAAGTCTGTCAAATAACTATGAGCTATGTTATAATTCTATGTTTCGAGATGACTAATCTAATCAATATGTTTGTGAAACCTTTGCTCCTTCAATCGTGTATGTTAAATGTTAACCCCCCTTTCTTCTCTCCCGCTCCCTTTGATGTGCAATGTCGAAGCTTTAACCTCCTAAGAATGCCAATCTCTTTGAACTAGAAGTTCGCTGTTGCTAATCACAGAAAAAAACAACTTTTATTAATTCCCTTCAATATTCTACCATAAAATCACTTTCATTATTAATCAACACCAACAAACTCTCAATACATGCTGACGTAATATGATGAGTAAGAGTCAGTTTTTGGAGGTCGATACAATTTCCGGAAAAGAATAAAATTCAAAACAAACAAAAAATGTAATCACAAAAATCGTACAGTTCGCAGGAGAAGCCGCCGGATAACGTTTGATATAGATATAGGATAGTTTTTGTCCCTGCATTTTGAGCGATAAGTATTGAAAATAAATTCACAACCTTTAAGGGATAGTTCGGTAACCTTTTGGTGCCAATGAAATAAGAATCGGAAGTTTTATTCAATGGGGTAGATCGAAAGAAAACCACCTGGGCGTCCGGCGCTTGTGCACTGCTTGATCTCAGGGAACTTCGTATTTTACTTCCTCCACGAAAGAAGTGAGCTCCGACGTGAAGTTCATTGCACACATCAAGTTCCCCAAGAAGGTGCTGCTGTGGCTGACAATCAGCGAGAAGGGGATGCCAAAGCGCTCTTCTTTCGTTCCGGACTGGCCGTGAACGGGGAAATTTATAGTAAGCAATGCATGCCGGAAGTTGCGTCGTTCATCAAGAAATTTCCGATCCCTTCGATACAGACATTACACAAAATGTAGAAGGAGATGTTCGGTCATCACCATGAGGCACAAGTCCGCCACCTCAACAGGTAAAAGAAGACGTTTGGAAGGCGCTCATGTACCACTGATGGCTTTCTGATAGTTATTCTAGCGATGTATTGTGTGCACTCTGTTTTGATGCGCACATGAGTGTTTGTTTTGATTCGCAACGTCTGGAGGAGATCATCATGAAGGTGGAATTCAAGAAGTTATTCTTTAATTGACCCAGCTTCAACAACGGATGGCAGAGCAGCAGCAGAATCCAAAGCATCAATCCTAGGAGCAGATTTTGAAATCACTCTCTTCAAACATCACCGAGTTTGTCTTCGACGAAGAAAACGGAGTTACGTTTAAACGTTGATTTGACCGCTATCAAGATCTCTTCGAGAACGATGCCCGCCTGTTGGAAGATGCCGCCAAGGTCCGTCTTTTTCTCCGCAAGGTGGACACTCCTTCGCATAGCCGTTACCTCAATTACGTTCTACCGAAGCTTCCGATGTCACGTTTGAAGACACCGTTAAGATCCTCAAGAAAATCTTTAGAACTCAAACATCCACATTTCGGAAGCGGTTCGAGTGTCTTCAACTAGTTAAGAGCGAATCTGAAGACATCGTCAGTTATGGTGGAAGCGTAAACTGCGCCTGTGAAGACTTTCAGTTCTAGAACCTTACCTTGGACCATTTCAAGTGCCTCATTTTTGTCAGTGGACTGAAATCTTCAAAATATGCCGACATCCGAGCGAGACTACTTTCAATCCTGGAAAACGAGAAGCCTGAATCACCAGCCACTATTGAGTCGTTAATTGACGAGTATCAGCGCCTTGTCAATCTGAAGGAAGATACCAGTATCATCGAACAGCAAACCAGTTCGAAATCAGCAGTTCACGCCGTCAGGGACAGCAAGAGTGCAGCATATCGGCAATGTTTCGGAAACCATGAAAGTAAGAAGCCGAAGACACCTTGTTGGCAGTGTGGCCAAATGCACTTTGTGAAGGAATGCTTTTTCAACAACCACTTTTGCAAGGACTGCAACCGCGTTGGCCATAAAGAAGGATATTGTTCCTGCCTTAAGAAGTCATCAAATCCAGCCAGCTCAACTCAAGAGAAAAACAAAAATAAGCGAAAGAAGGGGAAATTCAGTGCTGAAACTGAAGAAGTATTCATTGTCAATCACATTGAGCACCGTGAAAGAAGACGGATCTTCGTTACCACGATGATCAACGGAGTTCCAGTCTCTCTTCATCTTGATTCAGCCAGCGACATTTCCATCGTTTCAAAAGCAACTTGGAAGCAACTCGGAAAGCCGGAGATGAAACCATCAACAAGTCAAGCCTCCAACGCTTCGGGTGATCCACTTTCGCTACTCGGTGAGTTCCATTGTGAAATATCCATCAAGGGAGAAACCAAGCAAGAGCGATTTTTCGTCACTTCCGTGCGCAACCTGAATCTGATGGGTATTGAATGGATTGACCTATTCAAACTCTGGTCGATTCCATTTGATTCCATCTGCAAACAAGTCATGTACTCCAATCAACAAGAGGTTCAACAACTAAAGATCAAGCACAAAGAAGACTTTAACGAATCCCTTGGATTGTGCAACCACACGAAGGTACAGCTTCATCTCAAGCCTGGAAGCAAGTCAGTTTTTGCCCGAAACGACCTGTACCTTTCCTTTCCGTTCCATTGGTCGACGTTGAACTCAACCGTCTCCAAAGCCTAGGAATCATTTCACCTGTAGATTTTTCGGAACGGGCTGCACCGATCGTAGCTGTAAAGAAACCGGATGGCAAAGTTCGTATCTGTGCGGACTATTCAACAGGTCTCAACAACGCACTGGAAGCTAACAACTATCCGCTGCCGATACCAGAAGGAATCTTCGCCCAGCTAGCAGGCAGTCAAGTCTTCAGTGTAATCGACCTGTCCGACACATATCTACAGTACGAGGTTATTGAGGAATCGAAAGAACTTCTGACGATCAACACGCACAGAGGTTTGTTTCGTTTCAACCGCTTAGCTCAAGGTGTCAAGTCAGCGCCCGGCACATTCCAACGATTGATAGAAAGTATAACTGCCGACATTCCTAGAGTACGGCCGTTCGTAGACGACATTATCATTTTTGACAATGACTGGCAGTCGCATGCTGAATCACTAAACCAGCGTTGCGAAAGGATGTCAAGTGGGAATGGAACGCCGATTGCCAGCGATCTTTTGAAAAATTCAAGGAAGTGCTGAAATCCGACTTGCTTCTAACCCACTACAACCCGGAACTTCCAATCATCGTTGCTGCAGATGCATCCAAAACCGGAATCGGTGCCGTAATTTTCCACAAGTTTCCAAACGGTACCATGAAAGCCATTCAACATACTTCACGCTCGCTCTCTTCTGCTGAGCAAGCCTATTGACAACTGGAAAAAGAAGCTCTCGCTCTAGTTTACGGTGTAACCAAGTTCCACAAGCTGCTGTTGGGAAGACCATTTACGCTCCAGACGGACCACAAACCTCTTCTGTCAATTTTCGGTTCAAAGAAATGCATACCGGTGCACACGGCAAACCGCCTACAGCGCTGGGCCTTCATCATGCTGAACTATGACTTCAACATTGAATACGTTTCGACCAACGAATTTGGATGTGCTAACATGCTATCCCGCCTAATCGACCGAAGCATACGTCCAGAAGAAGACTATATCATCGCTGCAGTTTCGTTAGAAGAAGATATGGCGAGTATTCTTAACACAACGATAGAAGCTGTTCCTGTGTCGTTCGCAGCCCTCCAAGATGCCACAAGCAAGTGCAGAGTTCTTCAACAAGTTCAACGATGCACCCTGGATGGATGGCCAGCTGACTCCAAGCAAGTACTGAATGATGTTCTGCCGTACTACAATCGACGTGAATCGCTCAGCATTATCAATGACTGTGTTATGTTCAAGAAGAGGTTCCAGAAGCCTTCCGGCGACGCTTGCTCAATCAGTTCCATCGTGGTTATCCTAGTATGGTACGCATGAAGTCAATTTCTCGGAACTACGTGTACTGGCCAGGTATGGATTGTGAAATCGAAGAATACGTTAGACGCTGCAGTCACTGTGCCACTGCTGTCAAGGCTCCAATCAAGGCGGAACCTGTACCAAAGCCCACACCCGAGAGCCCTTGGTCCCGCATACACATTGACTGCGCCGGACCGGTCGATGGCAACTATTTTTTTTGTGGTTGTTGATCCTTTCTTTTGATGGCCTGAAGTTGTGCTAACCAAGTCAATAACAGCCAAGACGACGATCAAGCTTTTCAAGCAGATGTTCTCTACGTTTGGAGTTCCTGAGACTGTGGTGAGCGACAACGGCACGCAGCTCACCAGTTTCGACTTTCAAGAGTTCTGTGAATCTGGAAATCTGTCACATCCGCACGGCTCCATACCATCCGCAGTCGAACGGTTTGGCTGAACGCTTTGTGAACACCATCAAATGAAGCGTGAAGAAAATTCGTTCGGGAGGAGAATCCCTAGAAGATGCACTGAAAACGTTCCTTAGTGTATACCGTTCTACCCCAACACTCGATCTTGATGGACCATCACCGGCTTATAAGATGCTACCGAAGACCTAGAAGACCGATGCGAACAGTAGCAGATCTGTTGAAGCCCCAGTCAGCAATCGCTACCGAGGAAAATGAGCATCGAGGAATCTCAAGATACTTGACCCAAGGTGATACGGTGTACGCTCAAATCTACCAAGCCAATTCATGGAACTGGATGCCCGGTGTGATCATCGAACGCATTGAAAAAGTCAATTATAACGTTTTGCTGGACCAACCTAGTCGACCGATACGATGTCACATCAACCAACTACATTCTTGTCAAGATTCACCACTCTCTGTCTCTCCTCGATAAATTTGGCCTTCGACAAGCATCTGAAAACGAAGTTCTGCAAGTACAACCTGCTGAATACCCCGACGGTCCTGAAGAAGTTCCGATTGTAGAAGATCTGCCTTTACCAATACCCAAAATAAAAGAAGCTGAAGAAGAGCAACAAGACATCCCTGAGCCAGCACCAACCGAGGATTCACCACTTCTGGATCGGCCTAGACGACTATTGAGGCTTCCTTTTAAGCTTCAAGGATATTGGTTGTTTTGAAAGGGGGATATGTTACATCAAGGCAACCCATGATTTTGTGCTTGTGTTGAAAAGTGCAAATCATTGTTATATCAATTGAGTGCCCCTTAACGACGCGTTTGTAAAAGTTGTTTAATCACAAGGTTAAAAATTTAGATTGTTTTAAGTAGAAAGTTTTTTTTTAGCAAAGATATTTTTACAACGTTTTGTTGCAGAAAAAAATAATACGTTGTCTTGATAAATTCAACGTATCTGTGTCAAATATGACAACTTGACGTAACATTTCGACGAATCAACATTGTCATTCGCAAAATGACGTATCATTTTGACGCAAGTAACATGCCATCTATCATACCGACTTATCAAAGTGACGTATTATCTTTTTCTATTGCAGACCGCTGTAAGAAACATTTTTCTAAATGAAACTTGAATTTTCACTCCTAGTGTAATTTTTAAGCACAGTGATGTAATATCTTTTACCAATGTGTCTTTTAGTGGAATTTAATTGGGATAAACATGCCCGGTTTTCAAATAGGAATTAAAATAAACTCACAAAAGTTCAATGCTAATTTTCGTCCAAATGTTACTTACGTTTATTTGAAAAAGTAATCGAGAAATATCGAATCATTCAATGTCTAACCTTCGAATCAAGAAGTTGTTTATTTCTAAGGACTTATCATAGAGTGAATTGTAGATCTATTTTAATGGCAATATGTATTTTTCATTTATCTGATTCACGAACAATAAGATTCGTGGTCGGAAATAGATTTTAATGTTATTTTATATTATTCTATTGTAATTTTATTTATTTTATTATATTTTATTGACGTATAAGGGGGTGAGGCGCCAGGTCACCAGTTTGAGTACAAGAACTCAAACCTTACATGATACATCAGGGGATAGTTGAATGGGCTACGCAACGTTTCTTCCGATGGGGGATTTGAATTTCGCGGGATACACTAAGGAGTGTATCGAATATAAGCTATCCACATACATTTGCGTTGTACGCATGTATTTGTGATGGTTTTCTATGCTCTGAACACTACATGCTGTGCGTTTGACTGTCAGCTTTCTTTTGTTTACTTGTTTGTGCAGTTCAAATTCTGCGTTTTCAAAATGTCGCGTATTGAAAAGGAAGTTAAAATTAAGGTTCTAGACACATGGCTAAGTGAGAAGGGTATTACTATGCGAAAATTGGCGAATCAGTTTGGAATTCATCATGCGAGTGTTAAAACCATCATTAATAAGTTTGGGGAACACTATTCTTTGGATGAGCTACCAGGAAGAGCAGAAACCCGGTTCTTCCAACCCGAAACTGGAGCAGAAAGTGGTATCTCTAATCATGAAGAACAAATCAATGTCAATACGTGATTTGGCCAAAAAAGCAGGAACGAGTGTCGGAATGATCCAGCGTATCAAGAGGCGAAACCACCTGAAGACCTACAAGAAGCAGAAAATCTCGAAACAAAGTGCAGAACAGAAGAAGCGAGCAGCAACAAGGGCCCGGAAATTGTATTCGCGTCTTTTGCAGCGTCCGGATGCATGCGTTTTGATGGACGATGAGACCTATGTAAAGGAGGACTCAAAAACCCTTCCAGGTCCACAATACTTTACTGCCGTCGTTGGGGAGGATGTGAGCGATGCGGACAGGTCGACTCAACTGGAGAAATTCGGTCGAAAGGTACTGGTATGGCAAGCAAAATGTTCCTCTGGTTTGAAGTCAACCATTTTTTACACTACCGGAACTATAAATGCGGAAATCTATCGATCTGAGTGTCTCCAGAAGAGATTGTTGCCTTTATATAAGAAGCAAAGTACACCTCCACTGTTTTGGCCGGATTTAGCGTCGGCTCACTATGCCAAAACCACTCTCAATTGGCTTGCGGAAAAGGGTATAGATTTCGTTGAGAAAAATATCAATTCACCAAATTGCCCTCAGCTTCGACCCATCGAACGTTACTGGGCAATCGTGAAGAGGGTCTTCAAGAAGACTGGTAAGGCAGCTGGGAACATGCAGGAGTTCAAAAAAATTTGGGCTCAAGCGTCCAAAAAATGCGATGCAACACTTGTTCGGAACTTGATGAAGAGTATTCGATCCAAAGTTCGAACATTCGTGAAGGAATAACTTAAATTTCATCCGGTCTTCATTATGTTCAAGTTTAACCTCGTACAATAAAGGATCATTTTTTTGTATGAATAAAATATCGGTTTTTAACATAATTTGAAAGAAAGTTTGTTAAAAGCTTATTTTCGATACACTCCTTATAAGTTCACACTAGAAGTGTACAGTGGTATTGCATCACTACCCAAAGATTGTTTGGAATGAAAGGCTGTACTGAGAAGAGTATACATCAGTCATTTGCAATTATCAACTATTACCTTGTGATTAAATGTCAACGATATCTTCCAAAATACCTGTATTGCTTTATATTACTATAATTCAGAGCTTGCTCTCTCGTTTCAAGATGAGATTTTGCTTCTGGTTTCGCGAGTTTGACTTGACATTTGTTTGGAGTTCTTCAGCAAAACTTCTTTTTGATGACAAGGTAAGTCGTCCATTGCCGATGCGCACCTTAAACGCTGTTTAGCAATAAATTGTTCTCGTTCTGTGGATTGGTTCGTCGCGATCAATTAATACATGAAGGCGTAAAAAGAAATAAAAAAGAAAGCTGGACAATATGAATTGTTATATGGGTTTTTAAAATAGTGTATAATTGTTATGTATTTCCTTTTTTTGTCCAGACTCTATTGTCATATCCGGTTATTTTTAAGCCTATTGTTTATTAACTGGATAATGGATGTGCCATGTAACGCTGTGTGTGGATGTGTACTCTGAAGGTTATGTCGATAATGTTAATTGATCAGGCTTACCTTTTGATATTGTTGGACACTACCATAGTAGTCGGACAACAAGCAACTACTGTTACCGTGGGCCGCCTGGCAACGCGTAGCAACCGGCTATACAAAAGGCAGTCAACAAACTGCAAATGATTCATTCTGTAAATGGACTTCAAGAAATAAAGATCTCTTTAAATATTGTAACAAGTACAACAGATATGTTGAGAGGGATACTACATTTATTACTTATCTTAATTGTTAACTTGCATCTAGTGACTAGTTCCCTGGTTCCGTGGAATGTTACGTTAGACCCAGACCGGATTTTTCATTCAGTTTCGGGGGTTTTGTCTTGAATTTTATTTGAAATTCTTCAACAGGACTTCCTATTGATAACGATAACCTCAAGGTTTTGCCACAGCCCAGGGATTTTATATTATTCTATTGTAATTGTATGGTTATTTTTATCCGGGTGCTCAGCATAATTTGCAGTATATGTGCCGGCAACGCAGGAGATAATACGACTATCTCCTCTTGGTCGCCTTTTTCCAACAGCTGTGCTGCAACACCAGCGTGAGCCAGCAGTGACCGTTCTGACTTTAGAAGGAAGAGCTATAGAACGAATTTAAAACGGTTTTAGTTGGTTGAAATCTTTGTTGCTTTCAAAACACTGCTTACGTTCGCGAGATAAAATACGCGGATTATCGGTACTGTACACATTTTCAAAATTCTCTCTTTGATCACCTTTTCGACTGAAATCGGTTGAAAAATTAAGTTTGTTAGGCGACATTGAGTACTCCAGTACTCCCACCTTGGAATCGGAAAATACGGATATTTTCGGAATAACCAGTGCAGATCCACAATCTAAAGGTTGTACGGAATCAAATCGCACCACTTTTAATTGGCTGTAACTTTTTACCCGTTGGTATTTTCAATTGGAATTTTAGATGGAATTAGTTCAGTGTGTATTTGTCTACGTTGTGTTAGTTTCACTAGCAGATGTGCAATCGTTGCGAAAATAGAGTCTGAAGAAACAGCAGCGGCGCAAAGATATTTTGCGCACGTACATCGAAAATCCGGATCTTTTTCACCGTGCCATCAGCAGGAAGCTGGGAATGGTACATTCTGCGGTGTCTCGTGTTTTAAATCGGTACCACGAACGTTTGACCACCGATCGGAATGAAAGAAAAGTAGCAAAAATGGATCTCCGTATAGTGTTAAGGATCACAAGCTGGTAATTCAAGCGTTCAAGAGGAATCTCATCAGTTCAGTTCGAGATGTGGCGAAGAAACTGAATCTATCCAAAACATTCCTGTAAAACGCGAAAAAAACGTGAATGACTTCACTCGTACAAAGTCCAAAAGGTACCTAATCGCGATGAATGGCACAATACGGTAGGTGAAACACGTGCACGGAAGCTCTACACCCAGATGTTGACGAAACCACATTGCCTCGTTATAAATGATGAGATGTATGTAAAAGCAGACTTCCGGCAGCTTCCGGAGCTCCAGTTTTTCACTGCTCATAATAAATTCGATGTCCCTGAGGACGTTAGAAAGCAGAAGATGTGAAAGCTTGCCAAAAAAATATATGATTTGGTAAGCAATTTGCTCGTGTGGAAAGCGGAGCACCGCATTCGTGACAACTGAAACGGTTAATGGGCAGGTGTACCTAAAGGAATGTTTCCAAAAGCGTCTACTTCCTCTTCTGAGGTCACACGATGGTCCTACAATTTTTTGGCCAGATTTAGCCTCATACCATTACTCGAAAGAGGTTTTGGAGTGGTACAAGTCTAAGGAGGTCAATTTCGTGCCGAAGTATCTTAACTCTCCAAACACACCGGAACTGCGGCCAATGGAAAAGTACTGGACCATCATGAAGCACGCAGTTCGGAAGCATTATACTGCCGTTATAAGCATAACTGTCCCATGTATATAGGGAAACCCATAGAACATGGGACAATTATGCGTAGAACGGCAGTATAGGGAAGTGAAATCGGAGGAAGATATGAAGAAAAATGGATTGACACGCAAAAAAAATTGGTCCAAATGTTGTGTAGGACCTTATAAGTAGTGTAAAGAAAAAGGTTCGTGCATTTGGATATGGAATTTGAAATTGAATAAAACAAACATGTTTTATTTTACTCCTTGAAAGTTTGAAGATGATTGGTTGAACGGGCGAATTTTGCCAAATATTTGTGTGTGTCGCAATTTGATTCCATACACCCTTTAGTTGCTTATTGTCATTCGGCAATTTCTTGTAAATTTACGATTATAGAATTTTTCAAACGCTGAGATTGAAGCTTGCATTGCTGTGGTAGCACTTATAATAATTTGTATCGGTTGGAACCGACACAACTTTGAGCCTATCGAATAAACAATTTAGAAAAAAAAACCCACAACGTTTTATTGGAATTCGACTTTTTTTACTGAGACTCGGAATTCTTTTACTCAGGCTTAACATCAAGGACAAGTAGGCACACAATCCATAAAAATATATTTTGCAATTTTATTCGATAAAAATATATAATAAATTACAATCAGTTCAATCTAAATAGAAAATAATGCAAATTTCCTACAGTCTAGTAGATTTTCCATTGAAATCGACGAACGAAATAAATTCAGTACAAATACAAGGAGTAGAGAGCTTGACTTAAAAGGAAAACATTCGTTGGTCACTTTAACAAACTTTGTTACCGTTGCGCTGTGGTGGAAGTCCTCCGAGTACACGGCATCCATCATCGTAGAAACCGCGTCAACGGCGTCCGTGGTGATCCCTCCACAAAATTGAACGGAATCGAGGGCACTGGGGCAGCATTCAGCTCGCGCAAAATCGACGGCATCTGGTCGATTTTCTCCCGCAAGGCAGCAGGAAGCAGGGCATCGTCCTGGGTAGAATAGTGCTGCAGGGGACTTCCTAGGCCGGCGGAAAACGTCACTCCACCGCCCTGCTCAATGGGAATCAGGGAGAGGATGGCACCGTCTAAAAATTGTACCTGTATGACACCTTGGGACAATTGAACGGCTGTGCCAACACCGGGAATGGTGCATTTTTTCGTGGCAACGTTGGAGAAATTTGCACTGATGGGTTTAGATGACAGGAGGGCGGCCGGTCGTCGACTGCTTGATGTACGGGAATTCACGGACATCGCAAAGGATGACATCTGATGCGGTGCCATCGGCGTTTGTGGACTGGAGATTTTGGAAGGTAAGTGGTTTTCTTTGCTGGAAGAAGCGGAGGTGGATGATGAAGAAATTGTGGCTGGTCGTCGACCAATGATGAGTGGAAAAGTTTTCCCAGTATGAACGGCAGAAAGAGCCTGCTCGATGTTGTGACAATGTTCCAAACTTTGTTGAAAATGCTGATATTCTGTATTCAACGCTGAACTCAAATTAGCAACCCCTTTCAATGTGGTTCCATTGGAATCTACTATTTTGATGCCTTCCTGAGGTGATTTTATAATTTTGGTCCCTGTGTAAAATTTGAATTGTTTAAAAATTTGAACGGATCATAGCTAAAACATCCAACCAACTTACCGGTATAGAAACTCGCTTCGAAATCCTCGAGTGTTTCCATCAGCTGACATTTGGCCTTCTCGCTGTAGTACGTAATCTTCGGTGTCTTTGCTTTCACCATTTGCACGAACCTGGCCGCATATAGGTACTTCTTCCAATGCTTCTCCGGTAGGTTCTCGTAACTGAATATACTGTCGACTCCACTCGACGGCAAATCAGGCGGTTCATCTTTAATCTGCACGCCTTTGCCTCCATCGGGGTGATACAACACAAAGCGTAGGCCATCTGCTGATATGCGACAGACGTCCACCACTCGATGTTCTTTGTATCGTGTTTTATATTTGATGAACTCCAGCACGACTTCCCCGGTCGATTGAATGCTGAGTATGGCATTCTTCGTCTGGTGTCGGTTTGGAAGTAAACGGGCAGTATCAAGAGGTGGAGTTTCGAGGCGCTTTCGGGGTGATCTCGCGGGGCTTGGTGCTGGATGATGATTTCCACTCGATTGGAAGCGGTCCAGAAAGTCCTATCAACAAAGACAAAGTTGAATCTCAGATTGGAAATGTTTGGATGTGATTGAAACTCAACGATACTTACATAATGCCCCGGATTCAGTGGGAAATCACGAACTTCATCTTCAGCATCTCGCAGGTAATTATAATTCTCTTTATCACTAGCTCTTGCAAGATCGGTATTTTCAGAAGCTAGCTGCTTATACAGCACCGAAATAGAAGCCGATTTTGGTCTAGAATTGAGCAACGAAATCGCCTGTTGATGCTGATGATTATATTCCTGCAGCAACACACCAGAGCTGCCCTCGGATGCCGCTCGGCCCACGCTTGCAACGTCCGCTTTGTTGATATTGTATTTCTCCATCAGCTCGAGGCTATTAAACTGTTGCAATAGAGATATCTGATTCAGTTGGTGATGCATTTGCCGACTGGGGGGAGCTGTCCTCGGTTCGATGCTCAGACCGGAGAAGAAATCCGATGTCGGTTTGTTGTGAGACTGCGGAAGAATACTCTCCTGGAAATCGTATTCATGTTCGCTAATCGGCTGGTACCGGAGAGGCATTTGGCGTACATTCGTCTGCTGATACCGTTCCTGGCTGAAGTTTGAACGAGTCGATCCACCGCTACTGGACATAGTGACGATTCCGCTGTCACCGGAAGCAAGGGTCCCACCGTTTCGACTCTTCTCGAAACTCGCTGCCTTCCGCATGAACGGGTGCTGCAAAACCTGATCCAACTTCATCCTTTCGGCAGGATTTTTCTTCAGTAATTGATCAATCAGATCTCGCGCTTCGGAAGATATGTACGATGGAATGTTGTAGTTGGACATCACGACCTTCGTCAAAGTGGATTTAACTCCCGCTGTATCGAAAGGAGGTTTCCCCACCAGAAAGGTATATAACATGCATCCAAGGCCCCAAACATCAGCTGGCAAGCCATGTGAAGCACGAGAGGCCACTTCCGGTGATATATAGTTCGGGGTTCCACAAAGAGTCATGTGCTTTTCATCCGGTCGTGACAGTTGAGTAGCCAGACCAAAATCCGAAATCTTGATTGTCATCTGTTTCGTGAGAAGCAGATTTGCTAAGGACATATCCCGATGAAGGATATGATGCGAATGTAGATACAGAAGTCCGTCAACTACTTGTTTCAACACTGAGGCAGCTTCATATTCGTTGAATGTCTTCTTTGTATCTCGCAGATAACGTTGCAACTCTCCGTTATCAGCGAGTTCCAGCACGAGATACACGTAACTAACATCCTCGAAGAACGTGTACAACTCCAAGATAGACGGATGCTTCAGTTGCGAATGGATACTGACTTCCTGTCGAACACGGTTAGCCATTCCAGAGGATTGCATCAACTTTTGTCGATCTAAAAATACAAATAAATCAATCTTTGTAAACACCTTAAAACATCCCTTTTGTCCCCAGTCTCTCCTGTACTGTTGCCAGTATAGGGTGGCTGCCGGAGCGGAACAAGCGCGGGAATTAACTTACCATTTTGATCGCAACAAGCATCCCAGTCCGAAGGCATTTTGACCGGTACACACTGGCAAAGCCACCTTTTCCAAGTATTTCGTAGACCTCGAAATCCTGAAATTTACACATAACCGACTATTGCAACCGTCTTCACTTAAAAATAAACAACCGCTACTAACCTCAATACGATCGCCAAAGTTGTTCATTTTCCCCACAGTAGTTTGCTCCAACTGATGCACTTGACTAATAATTAATCATTCGATAGAAAATAAAACATTCTGTATCTTTGGCACTATGAAGATCAAAAAATCGCTGTAATTTCACTGTTTCCGAAAGAGCTAGCTCAGAGATTTTTATTGACAAACAGCAAGCGTCGTTGAATGGATTCAGATTTGAATCGGAACATGACGTTTCCAATTGGATTTTTTCCTCCGCCTTTTAACGTCACAAAACATCACATTTTTCAGGACTACCTGATCTAGTACAGCGAGCTAGAATCAAAATGAAGCTACACAGAAAAATTGTTGTTGAACATTTTATTCAGCAATACACAACAATCCATACGAAACTGCATTAAACTAATACCTGGTACAGACATACAACGTACAGCGTTGTACGAACTGTCAAGTACTTTAATCCAGTACCAAAAAACACGTACTAGACTGAAAGAGTACAACGCTGTACGTTATATGTCTGTTCCAGGCATAATACGAACAATCAATATGCAACTAGCGATTTGAAATTGGTTCACTGTAGAACCCCTTGGTCCGAATTACACCACATATTTGCGCCTTTGTTTTGATTTGCTGTGTTATTTTGACAGAATATTTGAGAGTGTGTTCGTTTGAGTCCATTATTGGAGGCGCATTATTGAGCTTGGGACCGAGCTTGGGACCGATGTGCTAGTACTGACTGAGCTAAGAAAAAAATCGTATTTGTATGGGACCTACTGGTCTTAGAGTTAGTCTATGTTAATAATGCGCCCCTCATAACACGGACTAATTTGGGTCCATGTTAATACCCCCGATTACACTAGGTTTGCGAAGCCAAAAGTGGCGATGAGAGCAAAGCTTAACGGAGAAAAACAAATATACTTTAAAGCATAAATTCTATGCTAAAATCATATTCGATCCATCCAGTCATTGGAATGATACCTTACCTTGGCCTCTGCTGTACACAGAAGTTGTCTCCATTCTATTCGGTCCATGGCTGTCACTCGCCAGCCTCGCTGTCTGCGGAGGGTCCGCAGGTCGCCTTCTACTTGATCGATCCACCTTGCTCGTTGCGCGCCTCTTCTTCTTGTACCTGTCGGTTCGTTTTCGAGAACCATTTTCACAGGGCTGTCGTCCGACATTCTTACGACATGTCCAGCCCATCGTAGTCGACCGATTTTTGCGATGTGTACGATGGGAGGTTCTCCCAGCAACTGATGCAATTCGTGGTTCATTCGCCTCCTTTACGTTCCGTCTTCCATCTGCACTCCACCGTAGATGGTACGCAGCACCTTCCGTTCAAAGGGCGCGTAGGTCCTCCACTGTCCATGTTTCGTGGCCGTAGAGAACTACCGGTCTAATTAAGGTCTTGTAGATGGTCAACTTTGTGGTGTCATTGGAATGAATAAACCAAATTTATATATTGAAAAGAATATATCAAAAAATATGCATAGCAATGTATATTTGTATGAATTATCAAATGAATGAAATCAAATGAAATCAAATTTATGCATTGCAATGCATTTTATAGAAATATGCATTGCAAAGCATAAATTTGATGTATAAATAAGAATGCATATTGGTATAAATATATGCATTGCAATGCATAATTTAAACTTAATCCTATTTATTTATAAATTAAAGAGGATTATATTTGGATGTTTTTTTTCTCGTAGTTTTATTAATAAAATAAAAGCTACAAAAATTGAAAATCAAGACCTGGTTGCTGGAAGCAAATCGAAATGCCTTCGGTTAGCCGCTTCGCATTCAAGCCTTTGAGGACTGTACCCGTTAAGCTGTTTGGGTCACTATATCGGAGTTTTCTTGCAAACAATCCGGAACAGCACGATGTAGGCTTCATTCACCTGCAGTCCACTGAAGATTCGTCCGATGATGAAGTTCAGAATTGTACCCAACGTTTGAATGATTGGCATACTTTCATCCAAGCCTATTTCGTCCAGAATTCCTTTGACGTTGTTCACAAGTTCCGTTTTCTTCCGCATCTCGACTCTTGAGGTTAAAACGACAACTGTAATTGTATTGCTCTAAAATTTCTTACACATACCAGAGACGAACTAGCCCAGGAGGCTAAAAGTCTCTTTAATAAAGAAAAAAAAATCTTACACATACCTTCTCGAGCATGGTTTGCATCCGCTTGCAAGCTAAAAAAAAAAGGCAAAGTCCGAGAGGGTTTTTGAAGTTTTTGGCAAACACTGTTTACAATAGTCGTGGACGGTATTACCACGGACTAATTTATGAAATAATGTATTTGTGAAATAATGTTTTTGTGAAATAATGTTAACCTCTAAGAAAATGTTTGATATCACTGTTTTCACCAAAAGATCAGCGCTTTTGATGATCATCCTTCAATTTGCCCAGCTCAGCGGAGAATCGCGCAAACACACTGACTGGACGGCGTCAGCTTCGTTGAATGTATTAATATGTTCTAGTATAAGCAGAATTTTGGCTAGTTTGTGCAGTAGCAGTTAGTAGCATACAGAGAGCGAGGACCGAGTGAGAGTTAATTTAGTAAATACGGCCAAATGTACATAATATTGCACACTTTTAAACACAAACGATTGCCTTTAGTAGTTGATTTTAAACACGCTTCTTGTCAGATAGTGATCTTTATTTCTGCTTGGTAGAATAACTAGGCCTCATTTAATGAGCTTCCTATTTCTGCCGGCCAAGAATCCGGAAACTCTGAATGAGAAAAATGAGATGTGGAAAGAAAAGCTAATCCATAGGTGAAATTGGATGAAGGTTAACGGGATGAAGATTCAAACTAAGAAACTAAGAAATATTAATAGTCAATGCCTTAATCCTTTTTTAATAAATTTAGAATAGAAATGAATATGGAACCCGGTTAAAGATCGAAGTAGCTTCAAATACGTTGTATCACTATGCATCTTCTTATGATTTATTTTTTGCAAATCTAGGATCCAGCTTCCAGCCATCGTAAAGGTCCCCCTATCATCACCCTATCGTCCACCGTGGCATCAGTCTTTGGTCATTAAATGTTTATTTGCATTCCTAGTATCGCTTATTGTATCTTAACTCGCTAAGATCAAGAAAGCACTCCGTGAGCATCGATGAAGCTTTCGCATCGTTCAGTGTTCATTTTGGTGTTCCAATTTGATCGAATTTGTCAAACTTTCTTGCAGCTTTCGTAGAAACTCGTATTTATCCAATGGAAATTGTGTGACTAAACCAAACGGTGCACTTGGTGTCGTACGATCGCTAATATTTTCCATCACGAAAGATCCACGCCGGAACACATTCATCATACCACCCAAATGCACCTGAGCATCCTCTGGCATCTACTGCCATTTGGTATCGTTTGTGACAGCGCTGCAAAAAAATGTGATGATTAGTTAAATTAAAACTTTGGCATTGATGTAGTAAAATATCTAACGCCGTCATACAGTTGGGTTGATAATCGCAAGAATGTTTTTCAAAACTTACCTCCATTTGTTTGTATTAAAACAATGTGATGATGTGATCGATCCTTCATTGAAATTAAATCACCCTATGAATGAAAATAAAGACATTAACATAATGAAGAAGAGGAAAGGCATACTTATAGTGAATTCGCTTTTGAACCTAGGTTGGAACTAGTTCTAACCTACGATTTCCGAACGATTTGCAAAACTCAATCCGATACGAGTTACAAATAGAACCGTACACATTGACGTTCAACACACAATTTTGATAGCAACTTCACCATAAGAGCGGTGACTGTATCCTCAGATCCATATCAGCTGTGAGGAATTCCAGTACCCGTATTCAAAGTGTTCAAACCATATTTTAGTTCTAATAATGCTAAACAACAATAATTACTGAAGCTCTTTCCAAACAGGTTTATACTGTTTTGAAAATCAGTGTTACCGAGATTCTTAAAATCTAAACATGATCACCATCCAATTTTCGTTGTTATCTGTGTCACGCTCGGATTCATTTGTTATAATTTTTTTAAACTAAATTAATATCAATTTCATTTATAACTAATTGCTATATTTATCATTGCTATATTAATGAATTTCCTGTGATTAAAAAAAATCCACTAAGACCGGGAATTGAACACCTGCCCAAGTAACCACGAGGCTGTAATAGCATGCATATATAGGGTATGTGTATTACGTTTAGTGCATCATTGAAGCTGGTTTAAAGCTGAAAAGGGCCCCACTAAGATCAAACTAATGCTATATCTTTTGTAATGCCATAAGACTTCGCTAAAGTAGCATTATTGCATTGGTAATGCATCACTACTTTTCCAAGCTTATATAACGCTTCATTACTTGACAACTGTTGAATTGATGCGATCCAGCATTACCGATGTTGATTTTGGGTTGAATAAGTGCAATATTATAATGCTTGTGGTTACTTGGGTGATCTTCTGTTCAGTGGAATTTATATTGTTTATTTGAAAGCAATTTTCGGCAGCACTGTCAATTACGTGAATCTCCGAATAAAAATTCCTCAAATAAGCTTCATACTTTCTCAGATTTCGTTTTCAATAGTAAGTACCGCTTTTCTTATTTTTTTTTCAAAAGCTTTCGAAATATTTTGAAATCTAAATGCTCTGCTCGATAAAATTGACGGTATTCCTTTCATTTCGTTTGACAGCTTAGACTCAACTCAAAAGCTCAAGCTAAAGAACTCCATATAAATAACTGCATATATGCTGCATACTCTGTGCCGCAACTACACTCAGGAAATTATCCCTACGATCGGAACTATGAACTTTTGTGGTTTGCCAGAAGAGATCGTATGAAATGATTATTGTTGCATTGTTCGATAAAAGCATGCCTCTTCTACACTTTCAACTGACATCACTTATCAAGCGTGTATAGTCTCGTGGGATTGTGGCTCGGCTCTGGATGCCGAGGTTCATGGTTTGCATCCCGATTGCAACTTTTTTTTTTCATGTGAGGAAAATATTCATGCGATCGTCATATGATTTCTTTCCATAAGGGAATCGTATAAAATTTGCAATAATGTCTTCTGGCAAATTTTCATACGATATTCGAATGAAATCTTCTCGATTTGTTCGCTCAGTGTACTAATACAACATTTTATACATCTATAATCACTAAGCTGTATAGCGGCTAAGGTATTTCTAATATAAAGGCTTTTGAAAAGCTATTACAAAGCCAACAAATAAAACTGTGTAAAAGAACACAGAATGATAATTCAAAAGCTTAACCGACTAATTTATTAGCTACATAAACAAGCTGTGTAAATGCAGACTAAAATTGTTCGCATAAGAGCTGTCTTTTTAAAGTATGCAACCTAAAGCTAAATGTTGTGTTAAAGCTGCGTTACTTTACGCATAAGTACTGTATCGATTTTTTAATTCTGCTTATAGCTTATTCAGCTTCACTTGCTTTTATACAAGTATAAAACAGCTTATAAGTTCTTAACTTCGGCTTAGGCAACTAAAAATGTTAGTTGGGATTCAAGCTAACGGCTTTTTTAATATTACAAGTCGTTTCCGTTAGTTTTGGTGAATCGTAAGTTGATGGCGCCACTGGCGTGCCTCGAGATTTGATAGTCTGTCAATTTTAGTTTGGTGAAACCTAGACTAGGCGGCGTTGTTTTTCCAACGGTTTACTTTCAAAAATTTACACAGTAAATTGGAAAAAAAATCTTCGAGCCTGGATGTCTGTTCTCTGTGCTTATACTTATTAGTTGTCTGCGCTGATGGAAATTATAATCGATAATTTCGAGATTACGTCACAAATACTTATGGACATCAAGATAAACAGCACTGTAATGCACATCAATTTCAAAACAATGTATATTTCTATACTGATTTGGAGATAACTATCCAATTGAGTTCTTCAAAGGATACAGTATAGTCAAATTAACCTTGCAAGTTGTTCGTTCAACGTCAATTTATGGTTGTGAAAAGTTGAAATTAATGTTATTTTGAAGAAACTATTTTATTGTTGCTGTCAACGGATTTACGGTTGACATTTTTGAGCAATAAATTCAACTATATTTTATGACTTATATGACCGGAAATCTTTTTTTCCATGCTATTTTCTTTTAGTTCAGTAGTATTTTATGGTTTTCTATAACTATTGATAACGTTAAATCTAACTATATTTTTTCCTCTCCGTGTACTTCTTTGTCCGTGTTGAGTCTGTGAAAATACAATATAATATAATGTATAAAATCGGGGGACTTGTGAATTTTTCACGGAAAGATTGTGCTGTTCTAGATTGATAGGACATAAATGAATGTAAAACTTCTTTTCGTTACATACTTAGTGGATTTTAGATGATATTCTGACATATTTCAAGCTAAACAATGCATTAGGTTCTAAGTAACATTGAGAGATCCTCTTCGTAGACTTTCTCTTTCGTTAATAGTTTGTCTTGCTGATGTTTTGACGTATTGGATCCTTAATTACGGTACTGTGTGTTGAAAATACTTGAACATGTTTTTAAATAGCCGTATGAACGCAAAGAGAAAGCCGACGAAGAGAGTCTCTCAATGTTACTTAGAACCTAGTGCATTGTTCTGCTTGATTTGTTGATAGTTATAAATATACCAGTTGTCTTTGCCTTTGTACAATCTCCTTTGTGTGTCTGAACCATTTACCATACCAATGTAATCTTGATTCGGTCATTCGGCCTACTTCATAAATGCAATCTGTCAGAAAAGGGAATTTAAAATGATTGTTTTTTTCTTCTGGAAACGGTCATTCCACATAACTTTAATCGTAACATATGACACATCGAAATTTGCATTAAAGACATTTGGCACAGAAGTGAGGAAACACCGTGAAATGGGGCGAATAGAAACACTTTCCAACATATTTATACTTGTAAAAATAGGCGTTGGACTCTGAAGAAAATTTAGGTATTCTCAAATTTGGGTCTCAACTTCCTGTGGTATTTCTAGTACTGCTATTTTGAAGCAACGACTAAGTGCTAATTTTATTACATAGAATGTTGCACGTTTCTATTCGCCCCTAAATGGGGTGAATAGAAACACTTATCTGTAAATCGTTTTTTTTTTAGTTTTTATAAAACAAAAATCAGTACTACTTTAAAGAAACTAAACAGTTATACAAGAAACTTTGATTGTTATTTTTTGTATTCTCCCATGCGCGGAAGTAACGATCTTTGATGAACTTTGCAGAAGCAGATAATTTCTCATCTCCATGCAAAGCGCTAGGAGTGGACGGTAATTTATTGCTAGAACGAATAGACACGAAGAGAAAGTTTATTGATAGTTCCGTATAGGGCAACGGCAGGCTTTGAAATTGAAACATACAAGTTTGAAAACGAGCGGAAGGCGTGGTGTCCACCATCAGTCTATGTGTTATACATATGAACAGCTTTATAAACAACATACGGGGGTAATATGGTATCATCTCAGCACTAAACAACATCGATACCGATGCTTTCGTACTGTTCATTGCCCGTTCCGGATATTTGCAGCCACTTCTGGTTATAATCTTCCTTTTTCCTGGGTCATCACATGGATTGATTTCGTCATAGTTCACAATATTCAACGGTGATACATCTTGGAGCTCAACCCATAATCTGTCAAAGTAGTTGTTGAAGATATTGTGTGAAACAGCAGATCGATTCCGTTTAATATTCTGACACATCCTGTACGATAACTGTTCCTTAGGCCTTTTCAAAAAAGAATCAAAATCAAAATCTGGTCCGGGTAAGTTCCCTTTGTAAGTTGCAATTGTCTTTCCCGTTCTATCCAAATAGTTTTTAACAATGAGGCGTAACATCCGAGTGTCAACCGGATATCCCAATTCAGAGTATAGTTTCAGCCTTTCCACAAGCAAATTTTCATCTGATGCAGTCAAGTCCGTTGTTTGTTTACCCTGAAGTTTGACGAAGTTTCCTTTTTTGGCATGCCGGTAAATCACGGAATAGCTGATGCCATACTGCACAGCCGCACAGCGAAAGGAAATTATTTTTTACTAACAACATTCCCAACGGCATGGGGGGAGGTAGCTCATCAAATCTTCCGGTCCGCCTCTAAGCATCTTGATGTGAGGTACCAGGTGGGTCTCCACCGATTGCCTGTCGATCTGCCAATTTTGGAAGACGTCTGCATTGATTTATCTCAAATTATAATAATCCGTCCACTATATCACAAAACATTGCGATTGGTTGAGCGGATTGGAGATAATGAAATCATTGGGTATAGGACCAAGTCTCCCCCGGGTGGTGCAAAAATGATGAGCTTAGTAATAGAAGCGTAAAGTTGCCAGCTAAATCCACAAAATCCTTCAATCGTAATTTACGGTTTAGATTGCTCTTTGGGACACTCAACGTGCTTGTTGCAGATGTGAGTTCCAGTAGTAGGGTTGTTTGTAGAATGTGCACACTCGGATTTTTTGCAGAGGTCTGTGGATGTTTTGCCGGGTTCTCGGCAGCTGAGCTTTCGGTAGTCCGGTTTGGCGGATTTCGATGGGATTTGACCGAAAACCGGTAAATTTTTACAGATAACTGTGAAGTTTCGCCGGGGCCCTTAAGGTGGGGATGCCGAGCGTTTGGCTGTTGAGAGTTCGGTGGGATTTCGCAGGTTTCTGTGAGAAAGTCTGGGTGTATAGTTGTACATATTCAAAGTTTACGGAAGAAGAGTGCTTCGAGCATCTAATGTAAGTGATCGAGTCAGTACAGAAAAAGATCAAAAAAACGGCTGGTGTTCTGGTACCGTTCATAATTTGGCTATTTTCCTGGTGGAACCCGGTTCTCGGAGGGCTTCCTGGAGTGGCCACATTGGCCGAATATTTCCAGAATGACCACACATGGTCTTGTTTTGCAAAATCATTAAGTTTGAGGTGTCGCAATCCATGTTTTGGTACCGGTTTGATCCTGGTAAGTGTTTCGGGAATGGTACTTACCCCAGGGTTCCCCTGAATATATCTGAAACTACGTAAAATTCTGGAATAACCGATATTATATCAAAAACTAGGACAAATTTGTGATTGTTTGCAAAAGATTGCATACAATTTGGTTAAGATTTCGCAGAATGACAGGCAAATGAAAATCCAGATTTTTGCTAAAAGAGGGGTCAGGCATGTAGGTGTCATGCTATTTTCTTTTAGTTCAGTAGTATTTTATGGTTTTCTGTAACTATTGAGAACGTTAAATCTAACTATATTTTTTCCTCTCCGTGTACTTCTTTGTCCGTGTTGAGTCTGTGAAAATACAATATAATATAATGTATAAAATCGGGGGACTTGTGAAATTTTCACGGAAAGATTATGCTGTTCTAGATTGATAGGACATGCATGAATAGTTTAAATTTAAAAAAACATTTTTCAATGGGCCATCAATCTAGTACAGCGTAATCTTCCCGTAAAAAATCATCAAGTCCCCCGGTTTATCAAACATGCCGTTATGTGACGTTCAAATATCGATAACTTTCCCTTATTTACCTGCGCATTTTGGCCTTACTGCTGTCATTTTTGTATAACGCACTCGCTTCGTTTGCGGGTCGTTTCTACCAAGCGAACGAAAGTGAACCAGTAATGCCAGACGACATGGTTTTCGAGACATTGAAAATTTGACTTCACTTATCTTGAATTATGAAAAATTATCAGATTGTGGACCACCGCTTCCGTTATTGTTACGACTTTTTCCGGTATAGTTGACAACTATACACTAACAGTTTGCTATATAGTTTTAACAATATGTCAGATGGTAAAAGGCCAAATAAAAGTATGCTGAATAGTCAGAAAAGTTAGGTTACCATAACAAATGGCAATTTTCACGAACAAAATTTTTGCTGTACTGTATGCCAAAAATTTGGCAGTTCGGACTATGAAAAAGCTTTTATTGACAATATGGCAAACATTAACAATATGTGTTAGTGTAGAGGTTATATGGTGAAATCGAGTAAACTATTGGATAACATTATCATAAAATGTGATCATAATATGATATATTATATCATATATTATATCTTACACTCGAAAAACAGTTTTGACTAAATAAATTGTATTTCGTTATTCGGGCTGACATAATTTCTATAGAAAAGGGTAAATTTCACTATGACCATATAAAATTGATTCAAAACAAACCATGGTTTAAAGGACTGAGTTTAATAACAACTGAAATAATACGAATTGGACGAATACGAACTGGACACGTAGTAACTAAAGAAAAGTTAGTCAACTGGAATCTTGTCTCCAATTCCCGCTGCGACCATTGTGGAAACACGGAAGATCTCTCTCACATATTGTACGATTGTTTTTTATGAACCCCATAGACAAAATACAGCCATATTGCACAATAATACTCCTCTGATTAATATTCTCTTAAATAATAACCCTAAAGAGTACAAACAAATAGTCGAATTTGTGTGTCAGAAACAACTTGAGCAACTAGTTTGCCAAATATTTTTCATTAGGGCCTAATTGACAAGTCATTGAAAACTCACCTAATCAATCCATCACGGTTATTTCGATGAGGAAGAGTTCATCTATCCGATAGAATTGGATGCTAGGAGAAATTTACGGAAGAAGCCATTGTTTGCGTTCCTCAGTAGGCCCTAATGAAAAATCTTTGTGTACGAATGCATTGAAATAATCGTGAAACAATATTGGCAACGCTGTAGCAAACCATCGTGTACCCAGCGCCATATTGATCTGCAGGCCGCTGGTCTAGTACCGCTCGGCCATCATTCATACCGCAGCAGCCTCGCAGTCAGCACCACGACACGAGCAGAGCAAACGACGAACACGATCTCCCCCATAATTCGTAATCGTCTTCTACTGTACTGTCGTTCTCTCCATGCAGAACGAAGAAAAAATTGTCTGCCGAATTTTCTGATGAAATTTTTGCCAATTTTTCTCGTTTGAAAACGATCGAAAAATGCCCGTATGCGAAGCGCCCGTCACGAGCTTTCGATTGAATGTAGAATATTTTTGCTAGTGCCCCGTTAGAGTGGCTAAAATTGAGACTAAATTTGTTGAAAAGTGGAAATTTTCCTGCCTGCCGAACCCGAGTCGTGCCAGCCATCAGTCAGTCCGTCAAGAAGCAGAGCAAAGCGAGTGAGTGTGCGAGAGGCCCCATCACGGGAACACTCTGGAAGACATTTCAAAGGAAAGGAAGCAAGTGGTGGTGTGTGTGTATGTGTATGCAGTTACGTATATGGCCTTCGGGGGAAACATTGCCGGAACTCGTGCGGTATTTTCCTACGACCAAAACAGTGCCGCGAAACGGAAGATCCCACAAGTGCTAGTGCGTGCAACGAAGGAAACAGTAGAGTCCAACACATCCGGAAAGTGAAGCAACGCAGCTTTGTCGCATCGGGAGGCATAGCGCTGCGAAATTGGTGTGCCTGGTGATTCCCGTCCCGTCAGTTTTCGTGCAACATAAACGTCACTTTTGGCAACAAATGTTCCGACGAGCTCAATTCCGCGGAAGAGGTGAGTCCCCGTTAGGTTAAGCTAGAGTTAGACCCGGTTCGGAATAGTGTTTCGAATGACTTATCGGGAGTCATGAAGGTGTTGTGTTCTATTGCCAGTCGTCGATTAGGATTGTTTTTTTCTTTTTCTTTTCTGTACAACTGTGGTGTGTCCTTTATGGTGGTATCAACTGGATCGCTGTGCGGTGCGTAAATTTGCCTTTTCGCGTAAACTCATGTGCCTGGTGCGGATGCCAGGGGCCAGCAAACGCTGCTGGTGGCAAGGGCTTAAAATGTTAGTGCTCAGCCCCTTTCCATATCTAATGTTACGATGCTTCCTGGTGATCTGGTTGTTTATGTGTATCATTCATCATGTACCGTCTGCTACCTAATAGAAGAGTGTTGAGTTACCTACAGCATCGATTTCGTTTAGTGTCAGCATAGATTGATAAGGAACGGTGAAGAGGTGGGACATTATTTACTTATGTACCTGATGAGCATTGTGGTGCCTAGTCGGGGAAAACAATCGGATGATGATTACAGTAAAAGGGCAGTGGCAGATTTGAGGTTATGTTCTTATGATAGTGTATCTTTTGTGGATTGCGTGCAGAAACCTAACAGTTGTAGTTATTGCGTACTTTATCATGTAGTTGGTGTTTTCTAATTCAAAGCATAATTTGCACTGTTAACTGTTTTTTCATCCGCTCTTTTGGTGTTTATTATTTTGGATTTTGTCCATATATTGTTTAGTGTTTGTCATTTTGATCGTTCGACATGTATTTACAATCCAATTTGGAGCGACTCGTTTAAAAATAAATCAACGAATGATTATGATAAATTTACTGTGCTTATCCTTAGAGACAAATTTCGAAGGGATTATTAAACTTCTGAGACACGGAGAAATTCTATCTACGAATACGTATTATATTTGGTTGTTATCGAAATATTCAAGCGAATTACGAAAAATTAGCACTAAAGCTTCTCTTCGTTACATACTTAATGGATTTTAGATGATATTCTGACATATTTCACACTGAACAATGCATTAGGTCATAAGTAACATTGAGAGATCCTCTTCGTCGACTTTCTCTTTCGTTAATAGTGTGTCTTGCTGATTTTTTTGATGTATTGGATCCTTAATTACACTTTATATTACGGTACTGTGTGTTGAAAATACTTGAATATGTTTTTTACATAGCCGTAGGAACGCAAAGAGAAAGTCGACGAAGGGAATCTCTCAATGTTACTTAGGACCTAATGCATTGTTCTGCTTGATGTTCTGTTGGTTATTATAAATATACCACAGTTGTCTTTGCCTTTGGAAAATCTTCTTGGTGTGTCTGAACCATTTACCACATCGATGTAATATTGATTGGGCCATTCGGCATACCTCATAATTGCAATCTGTCAAAACAGGGAATTTAAAATAATTGCTTTTTTCTTCTGGAAACGGCTATTCGACAAAACTTGATTCGCAACATATGACACATATAGATAAGACAAACAGATTTGCATGTGAATCATTTTCTGCTGGTTTTGTTCATCCTGATCAAAACATACCGCTTAGGGCATCTTCAGCGTTGGTCTATTTTTGGAACTTACTTGATTTCTCGAGTAATTCATGATTAGGGCCTAAAAGCCATTTGTAAACAATGACTTTAAACGTAGATCTCTCACGAATCACAAAAATCTTACTATACCCAGCTACTCCATATGGTAGAACTAACATTCTTCTACCAGATGTTGCTTTCATTTCACGAGAGTGATTTAAGATTCAAGAGAAATCGACATTTAAAGTCATTATTTACAAATGGCTGTTAGGCCCTTAACATGAATTACTCATGATTTGCATAAACAAACTTGAATAGAACCAGCTAAAATGTACCAACTTTGCATCGGTGTTGTCATTTCTTGTTATTAAGGTGAATCGCTGCTCCATGTATTTTTTCCTATCCTCTCGCATACTCACCTTGCTATTTCAAATTGATAAATCTCGATTGTTAGTGAATGAACATCGAATCGAACTTTATCAGATTGCTCACAGCAAGTAATCATACAAACTGATGTGATTAAATGTTCAATATCTAGTATCAATTCTAAATGTTGAGGTAATGACTGTCATCAAGAATGATTCAGCATAAGCCCTTAAACCAACCAACACCTATCATCCTGTCAATCATTCCAACATTCAGAGATCATAAGTTTTGTTTTTTCAGAGACCGCAGATTGTTGGCAAAGTTTTTGCCATGGATTGGTTTGAATAATAATTTTTACTGCCAGTAGTGCGTCGTTAGTAGACGACGAGAATACTTGCTCTTTCGTTTGGCTGAAGGTGAGTGTGTAAATGCATGCATCTCATTTAAACGATATTAGATAATGCTGATTTGCTATTTGCCAGCGGAAAAACATGAGTCGAAACTGAGCAAGTCACGTCCTGAAAGACGTCCCAATGTCAACCGTGATTTTCGTTTCGGTCATCTTGCCAAGGGTGATGTTCCTGGACATTATGCGACAACTAGAGTCAACTGATGACTTTTTCCAGCTGCTGCAATGCAGTTGGAAACGTTGACCTGAGTCCGTTACACTGCAGCCCAACGGATGTTGGCGTACGGTTCCTCAGCTAGTTCTCTCGACGAAAACTTGAGGGTTGTTGACCTTAAGGATATTTTGCAAGTCCAACCTGAAGACTCACGGCAGTATTTACGTCCCCCAACACCGTAAAAGGCGAAGAAACTAATGAACGAAATTTGCTTCCCAAAAATTCGGAAAAAATAGAAATAAATTCGGTGAACTTTCTAGAAACTCAGGGAACTTAAAATACGGGAAAAATGCGGAAATTTTTAAATTAAGCTTGTGTGCCCATCCCAGGCACATATTCCTTTGCTCTTCTTCATATGACAGCCATTGTCGGCTTTCGAGAGATTTTCAAATGGTATTTTTGTTGTTTTTCGGTATGAATTTGTGTTCCTGGTATTTTGGAGGCCCACATGGCTCACAGATCGATGGCATTTTATAACTTTTGCCAAATGCCTAGTCTTTTCTGGATTTACTGGCAGCTTATTTTTCACAAGCATTCCGTTCCAGCGAATTTTAATTGAGACTTGTTTCGACGGTTTTCAAGAAATACACAGTTCAGAAATAGTAATTTGAGTACGATATCATGCCAGTTTACACTTCGTGCCATTTTCTATGCTGATTTTTGTTGAGAAATATGTTCCAGAGAAGTGCATTTTGTGCTCAGAACTCAGTTACTAGCTTAGAACTAGCAAATTTATCTTGTCGATTTACGATCAATGGTGCTATTCGTAGTCCATTAGCCTTCTTAGCGTTTCGTCTTGCATCTTCCGTTGAAATAAACCATAGGCACATTAGTACTGCGTAGCCATAGTTTGTGGCTCGTGATCGTATGACATTTCCGTATTTTTCTTAGCGAGGGGAAGACAAATCGAGATCTTCAATCGATTGGTCATTTATGATTTATTTCTTATACATTATACACAGTGTACTGATCTGGCTAATAGCGTCAATCTTGAGACTGCTTGTATTTCTTCACGCACGTGAGTTTTAAAATCATGAAATCGTCCACGTAAATTGTGACGAATATCATTTTGCAGAGCAAAAAGAACTTGACTGCTCTGATAACTAATGATGCGATGGCATCATTCTGGCATATCTTGCTGATCGAAAAGAGATTGCTGGCCAGTTCTTCTGCAGCACTTCCTTCATTTTAATGTGATCTTCACTAAGCTCCAATTTTGCCAGATCATTCTCGGCTGACATCGTGCTTCCATTGTTCGTCCGTGCCCACAGCATGAACCATATGCTGTTGCTTCAGAAATCCGTTGACACTCGTGTGGCACGTGGCACCGGAATCGAAGTACCACTTCTTATCGCTCCTGATGCGTGCTGCTTCTATGGCCACTTCGTTGCATAATGTCCTTGCTTTCTGCAGTTTTGGCAAGTGTGGTGTGGCCGAACCATTGTTGCTGCCACGCCGTTGTTATTTTAGATTTGAATATAGTGCCCTGTCATCGCCGATGTGTTCTATTGTTCCATTCTACAGCTTCACGTCTTGCCAAATTTTTGCCTTCACCACGTCCGAGGTTAACGCGGTGCCCGATGCATCGAGTCCCATAAGCATGAGTTTAAAGTGCTCCGGAAGTCCCATAAGCAGGTTTCCCGTGCCGTGGACAGCAGTTTGTGTGCAGTTTGCAGAATTGTTTCCACAATTCCACGCTGTCGCAGTCGTCCAAACGGACCGATGTTAGCTTTCTCAGCAACTCGTTTTTTCGTGTCAGCCCGTTGTCCTGGAAAGCGTTCTGCAACTTCTCCCAGGCTCCCTTGGCATCCTTCGCGTCCAGGATAATGGCCATTGATGATGATGATCATGATTATGAAATACTATTATCTGTTGTAGCAAGGAAATTTTCCATAGCAGTGGAATAATCTGAAAAACGATTTGATCAGGATTCTATTGTTTGTGATCATCAAGCCCCTGTAAGAAGGGCCAAAAACGTTTGGACGGGCCCGTAAGCAGAGACATTTACGCAAATATAGGGAAGAGAATCTCCTTCCAAAAGCAAGTACACACCCACAGCACTAGAATCGAGCCCTCGATTGACAGAATAAACCCAATAAATGTGGTCGAAGAGTTTTGACAATAGGGAGGAGGCAGTCCCACGCTCCTTATCCAAATTGTTTCACTTGGGTGCCCTGAAGGTCCCTCCTTTTAGCCGTTATATATTATGTCATGGATATTTAGTATATTTTGTAGTGTTCATATGATTACTTACCTTGTGTTACTTGTGAAAGTAACAACGAATGCGGGACGTTCTGAATGGAATGGAATTTTATATTATTGAAACAATCGTTTTACTTAGGAATACATAACATTTTTGTTGCCATATAACGAACTTCATATAAAATATTCCCTTAAATTATCATTTATACATTCAGCAGAGTGTATCTTTTTAAGCAACTCTTCATTATTCGAAATGCGCTGTTGAAATGCTTCACTTGTATCAGCAAAATTTTGGTCTTACCTGTATCATGGCTTTTAGTGTATCAACGCTTAAACGCATTTTTTCAGTCATCCTAATTTTATTTACTACAGAAAAAAACTCGTTCTGTAACGGCATTTGTTCCTGGGAGACACAAAGTAAATTCAATCATTCTTTTAATTTTACCGAAAGGAATACTATTCTCTTCAAAATGAGCAAATATCTCTATCCACCTATCCTCAAACCTCACTGTATTCTGCTTCCAAGCCTCAATATTTAGTCGTAATCAACATATTTCTTAACATAGGGAAGGTCCATTTATTATGGCTAAGGGGGAGGGTGGGTTTGGGAAAACGTTACGATCAATACAAAAAATTATGAAAGTCCATACCAAAAACTTGGCAAGGGGGGGAGGGCGGTGGGGTAATAAAAATTCAGTTTTTGCGTGACATAATTAATGGACGTTCCAATAGGAAACTTCATCAAATAGATCACGCTCGTTTTTGTCAGCCTCAAGTAAATCAATATTTACGGTGAATTCAAAAACATACTCGTAACACTTTTGAATGCTTTCCAATTCAACTTCACCGTTTAGACACACCCACTTGAAGCAACTAACCTTCTCAAATTGCACTAAACGCGCTTCCAAATATAAGACACATTTTTGATAGAAATCCTTAACACTAGCCCTGAATTCGATAGAGTGAGCATAGTCATTTTCCTCTAATTGTGTTAGTTGGCTACGTACTGCTAATGGGGAAGGTATCCAATTTTCAATCTTTCTTCAGTTTTAAACTTAAAATCTCCTAGTTCTGAAGCTACCTCAGTCAATTTTTTTTTAATCAGTTCGTTTATATGTTAGGCTCAGGCGTGTATAACACTTTGCGAAGCCGTTATTCAATATTGTAATTAACATTGTTTTAATTTTTCGATTTTAGTAAAAGTGGGGCGCCAATTACTCGTGGCTAGCTCGAGGTTAATGGGTCACATTGTCGTTTGGAAGGAGGCTAGGTAGCTTATTACAGGTATCAGTTGCTGCTCATGATTGCGGCATCTACCAAATCGTCGGTCGCTGTAGTCCCTTTCAGGAACTAGGCCGCAGATGGGTGACCACAGCTTGCTGGGCAGGTACAAGTAGCACCGAAACAAAGGGATAATATAACTGGGTCACAATGGCAGGGAAATTACTAGAGTGGGAGGAAAGGGGGTGATGACGTTACACTCTTAGATCAGACAAACAAAGGAATTCGTTAATCGCTTGCATGTAGGGAAGATCACGCATTCCCATCTCTTACCTCGCGGAAAGGTTGTCTACCTCGGGCCACTAGGGTATACAATAGTCGTGCTCTGGAGGCATCATTATCCGGGCAAGGCCAAACTGCGTGAGCGATATCATCATAACCGGTTCCGCACCTACATAAATTGCTATCAACGAGGTTAATTCTGTAGAGATGTGCATCTAGCGAATAGTGGTTGGACATAAGTCTTGACATCACACGAATGAAACCGCGACTCACATCCAGACCTTTGAACCACGATCTCGACGAAACCTACCTTATTCAATGTTACATAATCAATTTCAATCTTGTTCACTGTATAATAGAATACTGCTTGATTGTGCATAAAATTAAGATGCATCATTATAGAAGAAATCTTTAAGAATCTTTGGGTAGTTATCTTTCGAAAGGAAATAGAACTTTAAGGGAGAAAAAACCTTCAAAACACGTTCAATTGGTGGCAGCAATGCCAGCCATCTCGTTTAACTGTATCCCAACAAACGACTGTACTCTACTTCCGCTTCATCACAAAAAAAAATCATCAACTCAACTCTCACTGTATAAGTATGAAAATGTTCATAAAGTTTAACGATAACTCCTTCAATATAAATCAGTAACTGATCGGCTGATGACTGTATGGTGTTGTGCACAGTATGTGCTGCACATCCTATACCGATGACCGGTGATTTCAAGAAATCTTTACGCTTGCTGTTCACATTGCTGTTTGCTCCTCGTCTTTGCGATTCTCTAAAATTCGTATTTGCATTATCAGCACATAGTGCAACAACCTTGCCTTGTAAATCATGCTATATCAAAATTTCGTTAATGGTACCCGCAATAATTGCTGATATTTCGCCGGGGCTGTTCTGCGTTTTGAATTTTTAATGAAGGGAAATTCAGCTTTCAGCTCATCCGTAAACACGCACATCCTCTTCTTTGACATGGTTTCCTAGATTGAGTCATCATTAAACCAGTTGATACGCATTGATTTTCTATTCTTACCTCCGAACTTTCTAATGCGACTAGAATTTGTTCCTTAAATTTGCAAGAAAAAGCTATACTGGAGCAGAAAACTTATTGGCGGAATGGAAATATGTAAACAATCGTCACCGACACTAACATTATTTTTCCGCAACATGAAACCGTCAGCACCCAGCATAAAACGTCATTTTGAAAGCCCTTCAGAAATATAAAGATTTAATCCCTTTAGAAATGCAATTGTATCGATAGGCGCTGACAGGATAGGATCTGACAGAATCGAGAATAACAAACGAATGCACTGATAAAAAATTGAAACCATTCTTAGAATGCGGGACATTTTCCAATACATTTGGTAATGCGGGACGTTTTCTGGGACACGCGGCAAAGCGGCAAAGATAGGTCAAATCCGGAACTGTCCCGCACAATCATCGCATACTTGGCTCAGAAATAGATTCCGAAGGTTTTAACAATTGTATAACGTCCAACTGTATGAATATCCGTTTTGTAGATAGAAAAAAAAACCCTTTCGACCCCCTGGATTGTCTACGTGGTTTATGAACAGTCTCAAATCAACAAAGCTTTTAAGCTCTTAACGGCATTACGTAGCAATTGGCACTCCATGATCCACCTGTACTCTGTGTTTGGTACTGACAAGTGGTACCTTGTCAGGCTTGCTGCCACTCACTTAGACTTAGACTAAGTAAGACTAATAGCTTATTCCAAAAACATCTTCATCTCACCAACAATTCCGTCAAACAAGTATTGCTCTTACTTTCTTATCTCGTCGAATTGGATACTGTTTTGGTATAGATATGAAAGATAGAACAACGCCTTATTTGACAGAATAGCCTCAACATTGGTTTCGTTACGAATTGATTGACAAATTTACGAAATGTAGAAAATATTCTAGTTTTAGGAAGTACAGAACCAACGAATACGCTTACTAAATGTATGTCGATGTAATTAATCTTAATAAATCAACCAACAAGATAAACAGTACGTCAAGATTATCAATACATCCATCACCCTCATCCAGCTTCCTGACCGCACTTGGTCCTAGAAACCTGCCTAACCAACCATCGGCCTTTTCCATCTACATCAAAACTAACAAATCACAAGATTAACGAAGTAAGTTAGCCAATGTTACAACAAATCGTATAATAATACCGTGTTTCTCTTTTTTGCCTCAATTCCAGAGAGCGGAATACAACTCGTCTGTGGCTAACATAACAACAACGGCTGCCAAAAGTGATGCAAAATCAACAACACTCACTACAAAACGAACACCACCACCACAACCAAGCTCAGGAGAACGTTCCCAAATAGAACCGCAGTGTGACAAGCAAAAACCAATAGAGAACAAAATCGAAGCGCACATACACGCACACACATACGCATCGCGGTGACAAAGCTTACATATCCAAAATATTCAGAAATCATTTCTCGTAGCCAGTCGAAAAGCGGCTTCCGAATATTTCGAATTTGTAATGAATCCTTGTTTATCCCATTCAACAGAGTGTAATCCAATTACCAACGCGCGTTAGTGTAGCGGAAAGAAGAAGAAGAAGAAGAAGAAACTATTGCATTGTTTTCCTTTTCTAGACGAGAATCAATCAAGTTGCGAATCGGGAGAACAACTCTATAAACGAAACTAGTCCTTGTTTTTTTTTTATTAATTGAGTTAACTAAACAACCGAAGAAGTGGCATCAGTATGGATCGCGAACGGGAACGGGAACGCGACCGGGACCGTGAGCGCAGTCCAAAGCGATCCAAACACGCGAAGAAGCGTTCGAAGAAGAGCAAAAAGTCCAAGAAAAGGAAACACGTATCCAGTGACGAGGAACAGTCGTCCTCGGACGAACGGCGCAGCAAGGTACATCGCAAGAGCGGCGAGGGGAGTGGTACGGGAAACGGAGGCGGAGGTCACGGTTCATCCAAAGGAGGAGTGGTCGAGTATTCCGATGTAAGTTCGGACGATTTCTCTGCACCGGAAGCGGGCGAGATTGAAACCGACGGCAGTGTCTCACCCTTCGCCGGCGCGGCCGGAAATGAGTCGAGCAGCAATTTTAGTAGAACGATCAGTAACAACGAAAAAAGTGCTGCGGAGACGGTTAAATTGTACAGTAAAAATACTACTCAAATTCAGCATGATCGCGCGATGACGGGTGCAACTTCTTCGCTTCCCAGTTCATCGTCGTTGTCGTCGTCGGCGCCGGTAGCGGTAGCTCCGGTTGTGCCGTCGGCGGACGTAGCAAACGAAACTAGTGCGGTGGTATCCAGTACGACACCGGTGCCGGTTCCATCTTTGGTCGAACTCATATCGCAAGTTGATACTCCTACCGGTTCCGTCACCATGACGGAAAGTGGGCGAAGGGTTAGCATCACTGCCACGTCGCCTATTAGCCAATCGTCGCATTCGCATTCTTCCCGATCGAAACGTAAAAATTCAATATCATCCGATACTTCCTCTATGAAACAGGCCTCCATGCATCTTACCCAGCATCATCTTGAACCACCGGCCTCACCGACGGAAGACCCGGAACCGGAAGGTGAACTGATGGACGAAGAGTACGTCGAAGAGGAAGAAGAATATGAAATCGTGGAAGAAGAAGAAGAGGAAGAGGAGGAGGAGGAAACGGTAGGCCGAAAGCGAAAGAAGAGCAAAAAAGATAAGAAACACAAGAAAAACAAGAAATCCAAGAAGCGGAAGAAAAAACGAGCCAAGTCGATATCGAGTATAGAGACCATCTCAGAGAGTGAGGATTCGTTGCTCGAATGTATGGAATCGCTAACGCCTCCCCCCAAGGGCACGCCGGAGTACGAGAAAACCTACACACCGGTGCGGAATGAGGAAAGTTTAACGCCAATGTCGCCAGGTGAGTGATAGTGGTATTTTTCTTTTTAAAGGAAATATTCATTGGTCAACTATCGAGAAACATAGGTAGTTTTAGGCAACAGTTGTGTAATGAAGATTACCAGTATTAATACTATCGAGCGTTGCTACAAAAATGCGATTTTTTAAATTGATCAAAACATTTTTTTTCTCGTAAGCTATTTTGTAAAAAAACCTAAATAGGTAATTTTTTTAGTAGTTTTTCTATACCGTTAAGTACCCAAACCTGCACAACTTCGCGTGTTTTGAATCGAGAGGTAGAAGACAAGAAACATTTTACTACGTGTTACATTCGGGAATATTAGGGCAATGATCCCCCATCCCAGTCCAAGTTTAACGTTGATGTTGCAGCCTATTCATGCATGAAATCTGCCGAGACCAACTCGGCAGATCGCGCCTATACCTCTTTCTGAAGGGAAGGGCAGGGATTGAAACCTATGTTAGGTTGTATGCGATAGTTGTTTAATTTTGCTAAATCCGTGATAATGTTATTTCCCTCAGATATCGGTGATATTGAACACCTTGATGAGGTGGTTTTGCTGTGGGAGAGATGGCAAGAGTTAAGAACAGCACATGGTTCATGCGTTGTTGCAATGCGCCACCTCCAACGGTGCATAATACACTTATTTAACAAATGTTGTCTGAGAAAATAAAATTAGCATTCAACAAATTTATGAATATGTTGTATGTTAAAAAATTGAACCAAACTGAATTATATGTAATATTTGAAACCTACAAAATTATTGCAAACAATGTTACTTGAGCTCATAAGACATGCCGAGGAAATCAAAACCCTATTTCTCGTATTTGTGAAGGTATGAATTAATTCCCCCCAATCTCAGGGACACATTGTACTGTTAGAATAGATCATGTAACATCTATTACACTTCTTTAGCGATTCTTAGATCAGTGTTTTTAATACAATCGTAGTTACTAATTAAAACTTTTTGACGCTAACGGCTAACAAATCCAATGTATGCATTTATTGTATGTTGTATGGCAAGCTGAAGGATAGTCTATACTCAGAGGCTAAGTCGCGAATGATTCCAAACCAGAAAAATCTACACTCAAAAAAATTGTCACGTTGTTTTTACGTGAAACGCGCGTAATTTTCGTCCACTGTCAAAACCAGTAATAAACACGTGGAATTCACGTAAGACCTACGTGATTTCCACGTAAACCCACATTCTACGTGAAAATCACATAAATGTTACGTGTTTTTTCACGTACAATTCACTGGCACGTAATGTTCACCTGATTTTACAGAAGAAAATTTGGTTACGTGTTCAGGTGGAAAATACGTGAAATTTCACGTGGATATAACGTGACGATTTTTTTGAGTGTACTCGACCGACTCTCCAATAGGACTTTCAGGGTTGATTCCAAATATTAAATATGTATATGCTGATGAGATAAGATTCTACTGTGACCCTAATTTATGCCGTTGCGTCCGAATCCTCTCCAAGGTCACTGGATCAGGGTCATGAACCTAACTAAAGTGACATGGTCAAAGCTCTACTGTCTACTGTTCAATGTTGACACATATTTGGTTCATGAGATGTCAAAAGAATTCAATCTTGCGATGTTCATTATAGTGAACCGTGGCCTGCCCTATTTCCGCGCCTTACACCGTTGCTGCAGGTACAGATAATTGATTTAACATGAAATTCACTCAATTATTATTGTTTTCGTGGATTTTAGTTATCAAAATCTTAATCGCGGATAAACGGCATCGTCAAACTTATGATTTCCCAATTCTGTGTTTGAGTTTCTGTACCAGAATGGCTCAGAAAAAACGAATTCAGTACACTGTGGATCGACTGCAACACGCTTTAGATCTTGTAAGAAGGGGAGCCACCGTTCGTGCTGCTTCTCGGATGTTAAAGGTACCGGAAAGCACAGTCTGCGATAAAATCAAGAATCGGAACACAAATTCACTTGAAACAAAACAGTTTTTAGTGTTAAGGGTGAGAATCATATTGTCAAAGAAATTGTTGACATGGCCAAACGGGATTCGCTGTAACACCCAACACTTATGAGCTAATGTTCCGTGAAGTACCCATATTCTGCGCACCTAGTGCCCTAATTTTGCGCCTTTTAAAACATTCCAAACTAATGTTCAGTTGAATATTCTTTGAATTTAGTTCTACATATAAATACATGTTGTTCTCTAGTGTTTGGGATAACATTTATAGTTTGATAATCTTGCAAATAACCGCTTTTGGAAAAATGCACATAATTAAGCGCTGCGCAGAATAACGGTAGGTACTTCACGGTACCTCAATACGTAAGGTAGATGTAAATCAAGAATTTTTTTTTCACGGAATATGCGGGTCTGCTGTTTCCGCTTCTGTTTGAAATGTTCCACGTTCTACCGGGTCCCTTGCCGCGCTGCGTCCTTCTTCTCCACAATATCTCTACACTCCTCGTTAAACCGATCGTTCATCGACTCTGTTCTACGTACCCGATGATGCTCTCAGCTACGTTGTCTATGGCTGCTTTCACAATTTTCCAGGAGTTCTCAACAGGGGCCCCATCGAGCTCACCCTCATCCGACAACGCTGCCTCAAGATACTAAAGATAGGTTGTTTCAGTCGCTCTAGGTCGTACCGAGCAGGCTGTCGGTACCGTTCATTGTTGATGACGGAAAATATTAAGCGCAGTTTAACCATCACCAGGTAGTGATAAGAGTCGATGTAAGCGCCACGATAGGTTCTGAAGTCGATGATATTGAACCGTCTGCTGTGGTGATCTCCATGCGTAGCGATAAGGGAGGCTGTGCTGGAAGTAGATGCTACGAATGACCATGTTTTTAGAGGCGGCTAAATCAATAAGTCCTAGGTCGTTGTCGTTCGTCAGCTGGTGAGCGCTGAACTCTTCCTCCTGACCACGTGTGTTCCCGCAGCTCTGATTGATGTTATGATTACCTCTAAACGTTCACACCTCCATCGGAGAGTTTGCGTGTGCTTTCGAAGAAGTTGAGAGATTTACAATTCCACATACCGAGTTTTCAATAGCAAGTCCTTTTTGCCACTGTGGTCTGAGTATCGTGTGCCAATTGTTGCGGTCAGTATTCTCTTGTTGACTTTCCGTTGCCAGCTTCGCAGGGTCTGACATCAATCCCCTACTTTCCGGAGGATAAGGGCTTACCTTACCGCAAGTTACGCGTTCTGGTTATGGCATTAGGTTCTGACCAGAGTTGATAAATCTCACGACCGTTATGCAGCAAAGAGAATAAAACTATAATAAAAATATATAGAATTTTCCGTATATTAGTTTAACTCTCTTTGTGATTCAATAAGTTTAAGAAGTCCATTAATGGTTGCTTTACAGTACTTATTAAAACTTCAAATCTTACAGCATTAGATGGTTACATTTCTCCAGTTCGAACGAAATTTCGAACCTTCCTCTTGATGGAGCGCCCGCACAGTGGAAACGGACAAGGAATCACACACTTAGAAATTATGAATTTTACACGAGACCTAATCCATGTTTGTAAATAGTCCGGGAACGTAAAGTCGGGGAATGTAATAGTCGAGGAACGTAAAGAAAGATTTCGTGTAAAATTATGTCTCCTGAAACTGAAACATACGCAATTCGACAAAAGATGTGTTCGGTTGAATTTGTTTTCTCATCTCTTTCAACACATTCTTATGCGCTAAAGGACGCTTGCATGTGTCGGTCTCAGGGACAGAAATTTACACGAGATTTCGGTAGTGTGCAGCGTATTTCTTCCATTTTACCCTCATTTGTATGGATGTGTTTGACTGCCCTACCGCTTCGTCGAAGTTGGTGCTTTGAAATTGTCCAGTATTTTGAATTCCGGGCAATTACTTGGGGACAAAACCGATCATGTTGGCAGCATACCACTCCAGAACCACCTTGGAGTAGTGGCAGCTGGCCAAATCGGGCCAAAAGATGACTTTGCCACTATGACTGCGGATAAGGGTGATGACCAATTAGTTGGTCACCACAAAGTGTTCTCAAGCGAAAAGGTTTATAATTCCTAATGTTACAATTAGTAAAAAGCTTCTGAAGCTCAATAAGAGAGTTCTTTGTACCTATGCTGGCCTAGTAACCAGACATTTCCCGAGTAGATATCATTTGAAAAACATTGGCCAGGTTCAGAATGATATCTGTCGTTTCTGTAACATGGAACGTGAAACCACGGAACATCTGCTTTGCAGATGTGATGCTGTGTACAAGAGCAGACTTAAATTTCTGTACAGTGGCTATATGCAACCTAAAGAAATTTGGACTGCAAATCCTGGGAAGGTGGTGGGTTTTATAAACTCAATTTTGCCTGACTGGGAGGCTGGTCACTTGACAAATGGTGATCTCGCTTTAAGATGCGAATTAGTATAGTAAACAGGGGTATACCGCAAAAGTTCAACTCAGTGGTTCCACGCCCAAAAAAAAAAAAAAAAAGAATGGCTGCGGATGAACGGCACTACACACCTTTCAGGCATTCTTCGATGTAAACTTGAGATGTCATCGTCGAGGATGTTACAAATGGTTCCGTTTACAGCTGCAAATCGCTTGCCAAATCATGGTCTTCTTCGCGAACTTGTCCCGGCACATCTCCACGTCCAGTCGCGATGCAAAACTTTTGACCAGGAAGCTGCTTAAAATCGAGTTTGACATATGTTTCGTCATCGATCAAAGTGCTGCCCATGTGGTTCGTCAAAACACGATCGTACAAGAGCCTTGCACGCTTTTTGGCCACGGAATTCTGCTTCATGTTTCGGGTTCCCTGGCAAGGATGTACCGCACCGTTTGAAAGTTGGCGTTGTACCGTCTGGCCACATCTCGGATCGAAGGATCGGGTTTAGCTTTAACGCACCTCAACACCTTGCTGCGCAGTTGACGATCCCTGGTTCTAGTTTTTTCGTAGGTCCTCTGACTCCTTTCCACACTCAGGATTTCCTTGTAGGTTTTGAGTACTCGACAAATTGTTGTTCTCGGCATCTTCAGCACTTAGCACGGTTCCAACCACTCCGGATTTTCCAGGTGAAAGTGCACAATATTGTATCTTCTCTCGAGTTCCATTTGGCGTTATTTCTCAACGCGATCGATTACTTTGAGCAAACTTGCACCAGTTTCCTATAAAAGGGTGAACGGTCAGGTTTTGAGCGTTAATATCTCAGCCCTTTCTCCAAAATTTTTGAAAATGTTTGGCCCAATCGATCGGAAATATTTCTACGTGTCGATTCCAATACTGAAAACCATTGATTTTCGGCATTAAACAATTGAAAATATCGCAAATATAAGATGATGTTACATAATCTCGCTAAATGCCAAGTGTTTTCCTATCACAGACTTCAAATGTAAGTAAAGACAAATACCGCAGTGAACGATATAAAAGGGGTACAACTTCGCTAAATGCTTCATTCGCCCGGCAGCCTTGGAGCTGTTGAGAGTGGCCATGAGCCAATACTGAATTGTACCCCCGAGAGCACACAGGCGAGCCAAGTAGCTGGTGGCTCTATCGCCTTTGGCTAGGCAACCCTTGTTAGGCCATTGGTTATGCAGTCGGTGAACCAAACCATGTGAATTTGTAGCCGGTTGTCGCAATCACGAGCGAAACAAGCGTGATCTAGTGATCTAGGCAGCCGTCCAAAGTCTACGCGCCATGCAAAATTAGAAAAAAAAATTAAGGAGAAAAGTCTACGAGGGAGGGGGGGGGGGGGTTATGACATTTTCAAAAATGAGTACGTGGTTTATGAACAGGGTCATACCTTAAATCTTTTGTACGATTTCAAACACTGCTCGGAATTTAAACGGTCTTTGTATTATTCCGAAGCGCAAATATAAAGCACACTTATGCCAAAAGCATCATGCCAAATAGAAATTTTACAAATGGCGACCGTCACGAAATATTGAAATAAAAATGATAGTAACATCCATCACACATTGCTACTTAGTCCTACGTCACCTCTGCGTTCAACCACATTGGGCTGTCGCTTGTAGTTTTTTGTTTTGTTTGTAATTTTTATTCTCAAAAATTTCAGTCTAGGCAAGCTACGCAGAGCCCACCCTTTCGTGAGTTTTTCGCAGCGTCGTGCACACCTCTAACGTTTTTTGTTTATTAACATTGATTTGCTCCGTGATTCTCGATCAATTCCAATCGACAAACAGGTTAAAAATGTGTCTAGCTTCTCAAGTAAATGTACCTATTGTCGGCTGCCCCTTTTTTTCTCGGCAGTGGTTTCAACCCCTTCAAGCCTAAGGAGTCAAATATGACCCCAAAAGAAAAATGGCTGAATAACATTACAGACTGAATAAATTAGGATACGGTACATATGCATACGTATTATTGAATTCTCATTGATAAACGGTAAAAAATTTTCTTCATCTCTCTGGGATGTTCTATCCAAAATGTACTTGAAAATGTATGGATTCAAACATATTGAATAAACCTTTTGGAAGATCAACAGTCATTTTGCCGAGGTAAATTGAGTGTGTAGTTCATCCAAACTGTCCTTAAGTTCAAAACATAAGATTTACAGTTGTAACAGAAGTTTTTGGAGTTATATAAGGCGACGATATGTATTCAATGGATCTTCCTGTCATTATTTTATAACTCTGTGATCCTCTAGGTAATCTAAACTGTCCTGGAGTTTAGAACTTGAAATCTACAAATAAAGTGCTTAAGTTCTGTACTCCAGGACTGTTCGATTGACATTGTTGATCTTCCAGGATATTCATTTAAGATGTCTGAATACATTCCGTAGCTTTGTATAGCGGATAACGCTACTATTGTAACTGTACATCTTAAGTTCTGAACTCCAGGACAGTTTTGACGGCCTAGAACATCTCAAAAAAGTATTTCCTACTTTTTCAATCCTTTCTATGATATTGAGCACCAAATCAATCAGAATACTCCATTGTTTTTATAATAACGCTCGGAAATTTTTTGGCCTGAATTGGCTAAACTGCGTGTGAGAAAATTGTCCTATTATATAGACTGTTTCGGAAAATGTAAATACAATTTCTTTCTCAAATAAAAAATATCATTCTGTGATTCTTGATTACTTTATTCTCAAACATAGTAAATAACAATGTTTTCTTTCCATCATCATTTCATTTGCTTGATTTTTCATAGGATAGGCGAGTTCTCTAACTTTTCCCTTAACACTAGTCATAAGCTTCTGCGCAGTGCTTTCTCCTACCATTTTCACTTTTGGCCAATCATTCCTAAATTTTTCAACACTATGCGCTGGTTTCATGTGTTTTCTCAGCTTCGCCTTCGCCCCGGAAAGTTTCGATAAGGCGAGTCTCTGGGTACCCAGGTAACCAATATGTATTAGCATATGCAGTAAATCAACCCTAAATCTGCATTATATTAGCATTATATCAGCATCTTGAATGCTATCTGTTGTAAAGCTGCATTTCAAATGCTATTTAAATGCTTGTTGCCTGTAATTAGCATTTCGAATGCAAAATAGCATTAATCAAGCATTATGATAGCATTGCACTAAAGCAGCCGTATATTGGGCGAAAAGTGGCATTTATGTTGCATTTAAGGCGACTTAAATGCTTGATATTTGGAACTGCTTATTGGTTACCTGGGTAATTTTGTGGATCCTTTTGGTACAAATACGACATTGTTCCTTTTGTGCCACTCTAGAGCATATTTAGATTAATGGCAGGAAGCAAGATCAAGCCAAAAGATTGAAGCCTGTTATCCTGTTTGATCGAGGGTAGTAACTTTTTTGCAGACACTCCTTCACGTCAATTTGACGATTCATTGTGTCTGTCGTAATGAATGGACGAGGTATTTCTCCACATCCACATATCAGTCTATAGGCTTGGCACTAGGTCTGTCTCTCCTTGGCACGCATAACATTAGGCGCCGAAGTACTTAGCATTCTCGCCACATCTCGAACTGATGCTGAAGGATGTCGCTTGAAATAGTCCCTTACCTTTCTATCGATTGTAGGGTCAGTGTTGTTGTTGATACTTCCGTAATATGGCTTGAACTGTTCCGACGCTCACGCCTTCTTCCTTAGCCAGTTTTCTGATCAAAAGAGCACTGATGTTGCACCGTTTGTGCACAGTCCATTGTCTTTGCTCGGAAGAAAGTATTTTCAAACTTCCGTGCATAAAATTGAAAAAAAAATGACAACCTTAGTTTAATTGAGATGTAAACAACATGATACAGCCAAAAGTTGGTTGAATACTGGACGCATTTTAAATTGACGTTTAATCATTCGTGTATTTATAATTATCAAAACAGTCTATTGAGGAATCCAACTTGAAAAAAGAAGAAGACACCGAGTGGTGATAACTCTGACAGCTCCCATATTAAAGTTTAGGACGAAAATTTTAAAATGCTTACAGAAAATTCAAATGAAACTCTAATTAAAAGCGGTTTGTTGTATGATGTAAGAAAAATCCAAAAATTTCTCAATAAAGAACTTTTCAGCCAAATAAAAATAAAATGAAAATAATGCCCCTATTGAGAAGTTCAGGATTTTTCTTACATCATAAAGGGCGAACACGAAATTATTGCGACACCGAAAATGTCATGCCAATTTTCTTATAATGTTTAGAATCAAACCAAAATTTTAGGGTAGTTTTATACATATATTTACTCAAAAAATCAAAAGACAAGTTAATCGATGGAGCCTTGAGTGTAAAATTGAACGCATTTTCGCTTGATGCCCTCCATCAAAGTCTTTACAGTGTCATCCGGTACCAGTTTCTCAGTTTTTTTTTCCATTTTCTTAACATGTCCTTCTTGTCTTTGACTGTCTTATTGCTCTTCCGAAGTTCCCGCTTCATCATTGCCCAGTACTGCTCCACCGGGCGCAGCTCCGGACAGTTTGGCGGATTCATGTCCTTTGGAACAAAATGGACAGAATTGGTCTCATACCACTCCAGGACACTTTTAGAATAGTGGCATGATGCCAAATGTGGCCAAAATAGCGGAGCTTCGTCGTGCTGCTGCAAGAACGGCAAAAGGCGCTTCTCGAGGCACTCAGATTTGTAGATCTCGCCATTTACTGTGCCCTTTGTCACGAAAGGCTCACTCCTCAGTCCGCAAGAGCAGATGGCCTGCCAAATGAAATATTTGGAGGCGAACTTCGACATTTTCTTCTTCTTAAATTTGTCGTCCACATAGAACTTGCTCTTGCCGGTGAAAAACTCCAACCCCGGAATTTGCTTAAAATCGGCTTTTATATACGTTTCGTCGTCCATCACACAGCAGCCATATTTTGTCAGCATCTTCTCGTAAAGCTTCCGTGCCCGAGTTTTAGCCGTCGATTGTTGCCGCTCATCGCGGTTTGGGAAGTTCTGTACCTTGTATGTATGTAGTCCAGCTCTCTTCTTTGCATTCTGGACGTAGCTCTGCGACATGCCGATCTTTTTAGCCAAATCACGGCTTGAGACGTTGGGATTTGCTTTAATCATCCGCTTCACCTTTCCCTCCGTCTTTTTGTTCTCCGGTCCCGGTTTTCTTCCAGCTCCTTTGCCGTGATCCAACGTCAACCGCTCCTGGAACCGCTTCAACACTCTGGAGACGGTTGAATGGTGAATGTTCAACATTTTTCCCAACAGCCGGTGCGACAGGTCAGGAAATTCCAGGTGTTTGGAAAGCATTTGTTCTCTCGACTCGCGTTGGTTCACCTCCATTTTCGTTGAATCGAAAAACACGACTTCGAGTTTGACAGCATGTAAACAATACACATCAATGAGAAAGTGTGCAAAATTTGGTTGATTTTTACCCAATGGTAAAAAAGTTATGCCCTGTTGAATGTGTTGCAATAATTTCGTGTTCGTCCTTTACAACAAACCGTTTTTAATTAGAATTTTATTGGAATTTTGTACAAGCATTTTAAAAGATTCGTCCTCTACTTTAACATGGGAGCTGTCAGATTTATCACCACTCGGTGTCTTCTTCTTTTTTTCAAGTTGGATTCCTCAGTAAGTAACCAAATGCGTAGCATTTTCGAGTGCATGGGATTGATGTGAAGAAAAATATGGCTTAACGAATGGCTGATGACATGCGTAACAACTCTGCTCCGTGTTCCTGTGCATCTAACGTGCTAAAAATTCATTCTGAATGATTGATTGAACAATGTGAGGAGACCACATAAAAACAATCAAATTATAACCATCTAATGGCTAAAATAATAGGACTCAACGCTGTACTCCATTTTGTAACGTGCCGGTTTCCAGCTCCTTCCATAACCCCTATACCATAATTTTACGATGTAGCTTAACTTTGAACCGTTTTTGTTTCCCTTTCATCATAGCCACTCCCCCCATCCGACCATCAAGCCGTTCGCTCAACAGCCCTTATGCCGATTCGTCTCGCGGCCGGAGTCCCAGGGCCCCAGCGCCTCGGAAGCTTTATCAATCCACTTCGTCGCCTCACACTCCTCCGGTGATGCCCAAGAAGAACGTCTCTTCCTACCAGCAGCAGCAACAATCGTCTCAACAACAGCAACACCTTAGTAGTCCTGTCACAATCAATGACAGTCCTACACCCCGTGGTGGAAGCAGTCGGTACCGGCGTACTCCATCGCCGAGCAGCCGGCACGGCCCTAACCGAGACAGTCCGAGTAAGTTCGGAATTTGATTGTTTGCTGCTGATTAGCAAGGGTAACGAATGAGTACTTTTTCCAGATGGTCGACACAAGCCTTATACTCCCCCGCCGTCAAAACGACGAAGGGATAGGTCACCCCCAGAGAAGGATTACTATCGGAAGGATAAACGATACAGGCAGCGTGAACCGGATTGGGATCTACACGATCGAAGGGGCGATCCTCCTCCTCTTACAAGAAGGTATACGATGTTAGTTAGTGTTAAGTAGGTTTATCGAAATTAACCGATTGTTTTCTCTAAATCATTTCCATAGAAGTCCCAGCCCGGTCGTAAGCCATCGTCGGAGACGTACGCCAACACCGTCAAAGTCAAGATCTCGCAAGAACTACTACAGTCCTTCACCAGATCGAAGTAGGAGTCGGGGTCGTTCAAGGCATCGATCAAGAAGTCCCAGGCGACCGTCGTCTAGTCGGAGATACTCGAGTGGCAGTCGATCACGTTCTCCTACGGATATGTCGTCGGTTAAAAAGTTCGATATCAAGAACAAAATTATCGACACCAGCTTCTTTGCGGAACTGATCAAAGACAAACACAAACGACTAAAGACGCTCCAGGAGATTCTAGAGAAAAAAGATGGCCAAGAGACTGGAGCATCCAGCGCCACGGTGATCAACGAAAACAGTATGTCCAATGATTGCATCATAACGATCGCCGACGGTAGCAGTAGTGTGTCAAATTCGAATGGACTAAAGGATGTCAGCGTGACTGATATTCCCATGCCAGATCAGTCAGTTATTCCTTGCCGGATTACAGAGGCTACAGCAAAAGACACCGTAGACTCGACGGCGGCAGCAGACGGTGGTGCGAGTACAGACTCACGAATACCTGTGATATTGAATAGTAAAAGCAGCGAAAGTCTCAATCCAAGTGCCAGTTTATCGAGTGAACCTCCGCCGGCGACAATCGCGGCAATAGCATCCGAATCAAAACCAACCACAGTACTGAGTAAACCAAAAAGTCTCACAAATCTACCGATGCCACCGGGGGTGAACGTGGCGGAACTGGAAGGTGCCCAAACACCAAGTCCCCCACGGCAAATCAGCCCGGTGCTCGGTGCTCAAATGAAGGTGATGCCCATACCTACCCTCACCACGACTGGAGCAATCACAACATCAAACCTCAACAGCAACAATAGTCATCATCATTCGCATCGCCACACCAGGGGCACCAGTAGTAGCACTAGTAGTAAGCGTAGCAGTAACGAACACAAACCATCTTCCTCGGCAAGTTCGTCATCATCATCGTCGGCACCATCGTCCAGTTCCGGCAAGAAGGGCTTGCTCAGTTTGCCCCTGCCACCCATGGTACCTGGTTCGGAAGATCTGAGCGGTGATGACGATATTGGATCACCACCATCCCTATCGGGTACGCCCACGAAAAAATCTAGTAGTAAATATAGCAAATCCAGTAGTGCCAGCAGTAAGAAATCCAAAGGTCGCCCGAGGATATTGACCAGGCGGTATTCTCGTAACATGCTGGGACCGATGTCCGCATCCGGCGGAAAGGACTGGGGCGAACGATGCGTCGACGTGTTCGATATGATCGAACAGATCGGTGAGGGAACGTATGGACAGGTAAGGCTCTTCTTTTGGTCATACAAGTCGTTTCATTCTCTAACGATATCAACTTCTCCCCCAGGTGTACAAAGCACGCGATCAGGAGACCAACGAATTAGTGGCACTCAAAAAGGTTCGACTGGAGCATGAAAAGGAAGGTTTTCCGATTACGGCCGTTCGAGAAATCAAAATCCTCCGGCAGTTGAATCACAAAAACATCGTCAACCTGCGAGAAATCGTTACCGACAAGCAGGACGCACTGGAGTTCCGCAAGGACAAGGGTTCGTTCTACCTGGTGTTCGAATACATGGATCACGATCTGATGGGACTGCTCGAGTCCGGTATGGTGGACTTCAACGAACAGAACAATGCCGGTATCATGCGCCAGCTGCTGGATGGACTGAACTACTGCCACAAGAAGAACTTCCTCCATCGAGATATCAAGTGTTCGAATATTTTGATGAACAATAAGTAAGCGGTTATAGTTTTCTCGAGTCTTTAAATTTACTGATCATGCTTTCATTCTAGGGGTGAAGTGAAACTGGCGGACTTTGGCTTAGCTCGATTATACAACGCAGACAACCGAGAGCGGCCGTACACCAACAAAGTCATCACGCTTTGGTATCGACCTCCGGAGCTACTACTGGGCGAAGAACGCTACGGTCCGTCGATCGACGTGTGGAGTTGTGGCTGCATTCTGGGTGAACTGTTCCTGAAGAAGCCACTCTTCCAAGCCAACCAAGAACCTGCTCAGTTGGAAATGATTTCACGGTTATGCGGAACACCGACGCCGGCAGTTTGGCCGAACGTGATCAAGCTGCCCTTGTTCCACACGCTGAAGGCCAAAAAGCAGTATCGACGGAAGATCCGCGAAGACTTTGTCTTTCTACCCGCTTCCTGTCTGGATCTGTTGGACAAGATGCTGGAGCTGGATCCGGACAAGCGGATAACGGCCGAAGCCGCACTCAACTCGGGGTGGCTCAAGAATATCGTGCCTGATCAGTGAGTATTCTAGAAGTCTAATGAATTTCTGTTGTTTTTTGCGAGTGAGTTTCCGGTTGGAGGTGGAAATTCGTTTCTCTCTCCTTGGGTCGGGATGAATCATGTCTGGATTTGTTATGTTATTACATATAAACAATCCGGTGAATTAACAGGAATTAGGCTGAGAAAATTTGTCAAATACAGAAGCTATAGAAATCTCGATAACTTATTCAAAACGACGTATCTGATTTTGTATGCAAAGAGGGGAAGTAAGATTCAAACGATAAATTCTGGAAACTCTGAACAATCCAGTTGGAGCAAGAGTAACTGGTCACTGGTCCAGGGATAGACATGTCGATTCCGATGGGCAGGTGGCCTACTGTATTCCAAGCTGAAATTCAAGCAATTCTGGAATGTTCTGTTATATGCTTACGTAGAAACTATAGACATTCGAATATATGTATACTGTCAGACAGCTCTAAATGCTTTAAAGTCAGCAACATGCACATCTAAGCATGTTTGGGAATATTTTCTATCACTTCAACAATTGTCTTGTCGTAATCAAGTCAATCTATACTGGGTTTCTGGTCACTGCGGAATTGGTGAAAATGAACGAGTCGATACACTAGCAAGTCTTGGATCGTCTCATCAGTTCGAAGGACCTGAGCCCTTTTGTAGTTTATCTGCTTCTTCTCTTAGAATGGAGCTCAAAGCCTGGGAATCTTCGAAAGTGAATGAAAACTGGAACCATACTTTCACAGCTAGGCAATCAAAGCGGTTCATTACTCCAAATATTTCTATGACTCGCAAAATACTTGATCTTTCATAGAAAGATCTGAGCAAATATACTGGACTTTTAACATGCCATTGTCCGAGCCGCTATCACTTGTAGGTGATTGGAAAACTTCAATATGATCCATGTCGCTTTTGTGGTATGGAAAAAGAAGACTCGGCCAGAAGTACGGAAAGAGTCAAGTAGCCGATGACGAAACACGCCGGCAGATAAGTTGAAGTCGAAAATATTAAAGAGTTCGTTGAAACGTTGGCTGATTACTCGAATTGGTTCGTGGAGTGCATAGTTGTTGTTCTGTGGCTCAAGATGCAAAAATACACGATGACGAAGAGGTTTCCCGGGAGCGTACAAATTTAACTGTGACAACAGTGCCGGACAGTCAATTTCACCCCTGAGCAGCTTCCCAGCAAAACAAAGTCTGAGCGGCCTATCGTCTCACCTCAAGTGGTTCGATATTAACCAGAAGGCAATGCCTTTCATATGGAGGCAAGTTCGTAGGATCACGCCACCTGAGAAAGCGAAGAGCGTATCTTACGAACTTTCGTTGAACTGCTTCGATTCTGGCGATCTATATGGCCTGGAAAGGGCACCATACAATAGCACATGATTCCAGTATGGAACGTACAAGTGAGCAATAAAGTGACCTGAACACAATGTCGTTGTAGTGAAATCTGAATGTCAGCCCATTATCCAGAATAACCCCGACATCATTGATGTGTTGAACGCGAGTGAGCGATTGCCCGGAGAGGACATAGTTGAAGATGATTGGTGCGTTTTTCCCGTGATATGATATTATGTTGTATTTTTCGATGCTTAAGCCCATCAGATTCCTTGAGCACCAATCGGCGAAAATACACAACAGATGCTGCAAGTCGGAACAGTCTGATAGACTTTTTATAGTTTTGTAAATGTTTGAATCATCTGCGTAGAAGAGGCGGGACCCTGGTGATAGCAAGATGACATCGTTTATGAGAGTTTATGGTTGCTGCCTTGCGGAACTCCCAAATTATTTGTGATAGCTTCCGACTTCGAAGTGTCAACCTTAACCCGTACTGAGCGATTCACCAAATAAGACCTAAACCAATCCACAGCGGCAGATGATATGCCGAGTATGTCCAGCTTAGCAAGCAGAATTTCATGATCCACTGTATCAAACGAAGCCTTCAGATCCATATACGCAGCATCAACCTGCCATCCAGAATCAATACAACGCAGGCAGCTTGAAGTAAACTGAACCAGGTTCGTGGAAACCGATCGTTTCGGATAAAAGCCGTGTTGATCAGAATCGATGTAGTTTTTACAGCACTCAAACAAGGAACCGTTTATAATAATTTCGAATACCTTTGAACATGCGCACAGTGAGGTTATACCACGGTAATTGACAATGTCCCGTTTAACTGTTTCCAGCGTGTGGGAAACTCACTTTGCTGCGCCGAAAGCTGGAAGATCCTTGCAAGGGGAAGGCAAAGACTGTCTGCACATCGTTTTAAAACTGATGATGGGATGCCATCAGGGCCAGTGGCAAACGAGAGCTTCAGTTTGTGTATTGCAGCCATCACCATGTCTTCAGTAATGCGTGGAAAATCGAAATTGACCACGTCGTGTGGCAACCCCATGGTAGCATCTATCACTTGTGTCGGCAAGGCGGAGAAACAGTTGAACACTTGCCTAAAACGTTGGGCAAACAGGTTGCATTTCTCACCTTCAGTATTGGCTGTGTTGTTTCCGAGGAACATGGAACAAGACAACCCGGATTCCTTGCGCTTGGAGTTAACAACTGACCAAATTTTTTTCACAGAGAGCTTGTTTATGTGGACTTCGAATATTTTCGGTAAGATCGGTTTGAAATTTTGTGCTCTAAATCTGTAGTTTGGCGAACTACAGGAGCAAACACCTGGTCATAATCGGTCCCGTACTGCTGGCTGAATTCTTGTGCGACCAGTCTTGCTTTGAAGCGGTCCACTGCTCCATCCGCGTCGTGCTTGATTTTGTACACCCACTTCGAGCCAACTGCCTTTCGTCCGGTTGGGAGGTTCACCAATTCCCACGCTTCGTTCGAGTCAATGGAACGTAACTCGTCGATCATCGCTTCATACCACTTACCACAATTCGAGCTAGCCATAGCTTGAGCATAGTTCTTCGGCTCCTCCTGGACGCTTGAAACTTCTGCTAACCAGGAACTTACAAACCGCTGCGCAGGCACAACTTTCGTTGATCGTTGGGATCTCCGTGGTACCTCTTAATACGAGCACCCTTCAAAATCACTCTCCGCTGTATCGACACTACCATCATCTTCGTTTTCAGATTCATGCGGTAGATTACAATGGATTTCCTCTTTGCTACCATCATCGTTATGTATACCAACTGCTTTGTCCCGCAGTGTAACAATCACCTCGTCGTCACCGTCGCTGTTACTCACCGTATCGTTGTCAGCTGCATCGTTACACTGTTACTCGTCGAATTTGGCATCAATCTTTCATTTCTTCGCCCATCACAGTAAGCCAGTTTGTCAAATTTGTCACTTCGTTCAAATGATTTGACATACTACCACCCTCGTGCAACCGTTGCGAGTATAACTTTCGTAAAACGTGCACTTTACTTGCCAACGATGATCGCTCGTGGTACGCCTTGAGCCCGTCCCACATATCTTTGCTTGAACCGGCTCTGATAATGTGGCAAAGCTGGCCATCGTCCACCGACAAGCCGATTAACGCTCGTGATTTTACGTCCTTCGCCTTCCATACGGGATCCGGGTTTCCAGGTTTCTCTTCACTCACCACGTCGAACAATCCTTCCTGGATGAGTACCAACTCCATCCGGAACTTCCAAACGGCGTAGTTGCTGTCACCAAGCTTCTTCAGGGAAGTCTTCAGATCGTCCATCGTCGAGGAATTTTCCGCTTGTTCCGCTTGAAAATGGTCTTCGGCTTCTTCAAAATTATCTTCGTCGTCTTCCATTCGAAAGGGTTTTATGCAGGCCCATAACCTATTGAGTTTCAGACTTGGGAGTAAAGTAGAAAACGTCTTCACGTTAACTGGTTTATTTCTAGATTAACTAAATTGAATAATTTCCTTAGGTAGACTACTATGATGGAGATCTTTCAGCGTTGCTAAGTGATATAAATAACGAACAAGACAAAGGGTAACGTCCTTGGTTCGAGTACTGCTTTACCCATGCTCTTTCGCTCAATTTTCAATACTTCTATTCTATTTCAAACCTACCACACAATGATGGAACTTTCAACACTTTCTCTTCATATCATTCATTCTAGCAAATATTACTGTCCACTCTTGGTGCCTCATGGTGATGAGCGAACATCTCCTTCTACATCAATAACTATTTATCAAAATAAGTTTTCGAATTGCTATCTCTATGATGTTAGACTTTACTCGGGAAGGGGTTCAAACATCTGTCAGAACATGCCCGAGAAATACATATTTTGTGTTTTATAGTTACCTGGATGATTCTCATGTTTGGTTGAAATTTGTGATAAGAATCTTCCGCAGTCCCAAACATCTCTGCAAACAATTTATCACGCAGATCGGTATAAGATCTGTAAGGGTCAGACAGACAGAACGACAGACAGAAATTCATTTTTATATATAGAAATTCTGCTTCCAAAACCCCCGACATGTTATGTGCTTGAATAGTTCTCGAGTTATGCAGAAATCTGTGTTTCATTTCCTTTGAGAAGGAGGAGGGGTCTCAAACTACCATATATATATTTCTTGCCTTCAAGAAACCTCCACCTGCCAAATTTGGTTCCATTTGTTTAACTTGTTCTCTATATATGCAGAAATTTGTGCTTAATTTGTATGGGAGCCCCCCACTTCCAAAGGGTGGAGGGTTCTCAAACCACCATAGAAACATTTCTTGCTTTCAAAAACCTCCACATGCCAAATGTGGTTCAGTTTACGTGATTAGTTCTCGAGTTATGTAGAAATTTGTATTTCATTTGTATGGGAGTCTGGGAGATCCAGAGAAGCGAGGGGTCTCTAACTATCATAAGAACCTTCCCCGGCCCCAAAAACCAAAAAAAAAAAAAAATCCCGCCAATCGGTTCAATATTAACATTAAATCGCATTAAAAAAAATTGGCCCTTTTCGGATGGTGATAAAAGCCAAGACAAATAATTGCTTTTGATACATGGAAGGCAATTATTTAAGCTTAATTGCCAAAACAATCTACGCCCTTGCGAGCGGCCTTCCGGCATTTAACATTCGCTATGGTGGATAAAAACATGCGTGTAGGTATGTTTTTGAGTTCTGTCTTCGTTTTATTTATCAATTAGAGTAGATCTTACGCTTCATGTTGGCCCAGAAATTCTCAATGGGACGCAGCTGGGGGACGACATCAATATTCAGCCGCTCCATCTCCTCCAACGATCGCTTCGAGTAGAATGCTCACGCCTGATCCGGCCAGGACACCGCGTCTTCGCCGTTATGATATTTCTTGATGAATGACGCAACTTCTGACAGCCCCAACGTTCACGGCTAATCCAGAGCCAAAGAAGAGCCGCTTTGACATCCCCTTCTCGCTGATTGTCAGTCCCCAAGCAGCACCTTCTTGGGGAACTTGATGTGTGAAACGAACTTCACCTCAGAGCTCACTTCCTTCGTGGGGGAAGTAAAATACAAAGTGCCCTGCCAGTCGTTGCCATCCAGGGTGAGATATGTCTCGTCGTCCATCACCACCGCCACTGTTCACTGATTGGGCGGTTGAACCGACCTTCCGGCCAAGCGCCTGCAGCGATGTAGCCACTTTTCCCTCGGTCTTCCTCTTCAGCATACTTTGGAGCTTCTTGTCGCTCAGGGTCGTCGGCCGTCCGAAACCGGACTTTCTTTCGATGCTCTGATTGTTGTCTAATAGTGCCAAGATGTTGTAGATGCCGGAACGGGCGTATCCGGCGTCCACAAAGTGCCGCACGATGTCCTTTTTCGACACGGCGGGGTGCAGTTCTTTGAACGCGCACACTTCTGAACGGAGTTGCTTCACTGTTTTTGCCATCACGGTTAGAGTTCGACTGATAGAGCTGTCAAATTTTGTCTGCTGACTCATAGGTTACTATGATTGATGCTGCATGGGTAGTTCCGTCAGTGCGGGTGAAGGTAAACCCATGAAAAATCGGAAATTTTTGTCCATTTTTTAATGCAAACGTTATATAGATCTAACAGATGACAAGTTTTGTTTCTTCGATCACCTCTATTCCCGTTGTCGAAAGAGTCGAATGCGTCATTAAAAAAATATGACAGATCCGATGCGGAATAGGAGTGTATGGCATATGCACAAACAACCTGACCCATCCTTGCTATTCGAAACATTTCAATAACTCCAGTCGGAAATTCCTTGCTTGCCGGTCACACATTGATTCGAAAATTCAAAATATGCATTTTGTTCAGTTAAACTAACAACTCTTTATTTTTCAGGCTACCGCCACCAAAGCTGCCCACGTGGCAAGACTGCCACGAACTGTGGAGTAAAAAACGACGAAGGCAGCTACGCGAGCAGCAAGAATCAGCCGCCAACCTTCCGCCGGGCAAACCAGCAATGGGCAGCAAAACTGGCCCCGCTCCCGGTGCGGGTGGCCCTCTCATCCGAGCGCCTGCCGCTGCTGGTGGTCCAGAGCTAGGCTAGGGCGGTCCGGCCGTGTTAGGAGCTAGCTATACTAACTTCTTTGCGCCTGAGAGACAATAAAGCACCGCTGGCGGATGGAGCGGAAGAAGCAGAAAACAATGATGGCAACGACGATGTTCAATGCCCGATTCTGTGTGTAATCTTGACCGCGACGAGGGAGTGAACCACGGCAGGGAAGCAGGTTCTTCCTTTCCGCTACGAAGGGTAAGAGTACCGGCTTCTTCTACCTTGTTGTTTATTTTAGGGGTAATTTTTTTTTCGAGGATGGAAACGAACAATAGACTTAAACAGTGGAAATAGTGTGCGCGTTTCTTATTTCTATGTTTACGAATGAACTGACGGAAGTGAGGAATCTTGTAGAAAAATAGTGTATAAAAATAAAGTTAGTAGAAAAACTTGTACTAAAATCTAAGTACAACTTTGCGTAAATTTACTAGAGCACTTTTTTAAATCATGTCACTTAACTTTTAATGTGATTTAAGGTAGTAAATAGTTGAATTTACCCAAAGTTGTATGCATTAGCAAGCTGCTAAAGATACAAACCAGATAAGATGTGAAAGAGAACTTTGAATATATGAGATAGTGAGTTTATTAAAAAAAAAAAAAGAACAGGACAAAAATATATATTGCAACTACCTATAGTGAGCAACGGTATCCTTGTAAATTTGTTATCAATTGATAATTAGTATAAAAAATACAAAAAAAAATTTCCCCCCTTTTTTTCTGTTATCAAGGGAATAATTGCAAAAAAAAATCGACACGCTCTAAGTTCCGGAATTCCTGTACATTGTTTTCGATTTAGTTTGAACGATTCGGTACAACCATTTTTGTTCGCTTGCCATGGACAAACTTTCAAATCGATCTTCGATCCAGTCACCAGAAATCACTGAAGAATCCCTTTCGCAATACACTATAAAAAAAATAAATACCAAAAGCAAGTACAAAGCCATCAAAGCGGTTTACCAACGCATGATAGGGAGAATGCTATAGAAACTTCACAAAGCAGTTCTCTGTATTTTCATTGTCATTTCCCGCAGCGTGTTGTAAAGCGGAGGCTGATGCATGTGATGCGAAGTCTCACCTTATTTGTACTAAAAACAAATCTGATAGGGTATTTGTATAGAAAAAAGAAGAAGATTTAAACAACAAAAACAAAAAGTTAACTGTTGGATTTCGAATGGTGCATTAAAGCAGCAAAAACGGTATGGATATGATATCACTTTCAAACCCCAAGAAGGTTATCAACGCAGTGGAAAGTATCAAAGAAGTTAGGTTAACGAAGTTTAAAAAAAACAGGACCCATTTTTTTCTCAAACAGAACTACTACTACTGGAGATCGACTAAAAGTGAATGAGAACCAATTTATAAATAAAAAAATGTGCAAAGAATAAGAACTGCAGTTTTTGTTGCGAAATAGAGAAAAAAAGAACACCACAGACTCGTATCTTTTCGTCAAGACCTGAAGATACTGGGGGTTATTCCGAGAGTTGAAGTGACTTTTTTTTTCACTTGCTTAAGTGAGAGAATCCACGTCGCAGTGACGTGACCTCTACTTGATTTTTCCAGAAGAGTCACGTCATTGCGAACGACTTTCTCACTTCACCAAATAATGACAGAAGTCACTTCAACTCTCGGAGTAACCCTCACTGGAGACTTCGACGCTTTGGAAGTAACAAACCACCTACTTTGCCATCTTTACCTTTTAGTCATAAAGGGTGTCCACGATGAAATTGCCACACTATGAAATTGCTCTAACTTTTTAATCGTTGAGTAGAATTTAATGAAAATTTTGGTGGATTTAGTTCATAGTGCATTATTTACATCCTGCAAGTTTCAAAGTCCTGTGATCAAAACTCGCGGAAATGGAGTCGAAAGAACAGCTCGTGCGTGATAAAATCTTGCGCATTCATCACGAGAACAAGGATCTCTCGCATCGTTCCATCGCTAAAACGTTGGGAATCGCGAATTCCACGGTGTCGCGAGTGATTAAGCGGTTCGAGGAACGGTTGACCACCGATCGGAAGCCCAGAAGTGAAGGAAAAAGTATTCTGTACAACACCATAAATCACAACCGCGTAGTTGGGGCCTTCAAACGAAATCCGAACGCCTCCGTTCGGGATGTGGCTAAGAAGCTGCACCTAAGCCGAAGTTTTGTCCAGAAGGCCAAAACTAAGGCTGGGCTTCGAACGTTCAAGGTACAAAAGGCCCCTAATCGCGACGAGAAGCAGAACAAGTCCGCCAAAACTCGTGCCAGGAAGTTGTACCTCAACATGCTGACGAAAGTTGAATGCTGCATCATGGACGACGAAACATATGTGAAGGCCGACTTCAAACAGATTGTCGGCAACCTGTTTTTCACGGCCAAGGATAAATTCAGCGTACCGGAGCATGTCCGCACTCAGAAGATGTCCAAATTTGCGAAGAAATTCCTGGTTTGGCAAGCCATCTGCACGTGCGGGAAGCGGAGTGCACCTTTCGTGACCCAGGACACGATGAACGGACAGGTGTACATAAAAGAGTGCCTCCAGAAGCGGCTGCTTCCTTTCCTGATGGCCCACAACGTCCCAACAATCTTCTGGCCGGATTTGGCCTCATGCCACTACTTCAAGGACGTGCTGAAGTGGTATGCGGACAATAAGGTCAATTTCGTGCCGAAAATGTTCAACACTCCCAACACTCCGGAGCTCCGCCCCATCGAGAAGTACTGGGCGATTATGAAGCAGCACCTTCTTAAACGACCTAAGGTAGTAAAGACAGTCGAGGAACTGAAGAAAGTATGGGTTTACATGCAAAAAACGGTTGATTCACAAGTTGTGCAGAATCTTATGGCCGGGGTTAAGGCCAAAGTTCGGGCATTTGCGTATGGACTGTAAATAAAATACGAGTAAAATGGTAAAGTGAAGTTTAATAGTTATTTCTCAATCCCTGAAAATTTGATGGCAATCGGATGAAAACTCGAATTTTGCGAATCAATTTTGTGTGCGGCAATTTCATCGTGGACACCCTTTATGCTTACTTACAACTTAATGGGAACGGATGAAATGAATGTGTATGAACTTCATCCAAACAAACAAATAAGTTATTTCAGATTAAAATCTGGTTTCTCAAGTAATAATTTGGGGGTGCACCGCTGGTGTTTGCAGATAAAAATGCTTCATTTATTTATTTATTTGATTTAATTATCAACAGACTAATTTGACTGAAAAAAACTATCTTACCGCTCACAAAAACTGTCTTCTTGCATAGTTTCGCGAAAACAGGCTACTCACAATTAAAGGCTTGTTGCAAACCAATTATTCCAGAGTTCGTCCCGTAGACGGTTCCCCTGTGTGGAACTATAAGGAGGGAGATGTTTTGTAAGATACAGCTACGAGCCTGGAGTGGAATATCGGCGAGCAGTAAAGGTTAGTTTATTCGATCAGACAGCAAATCCGCGACGATAAGTGCCTTCGCGGCTTAACGACGAATTTGAAGAGTGTCCAAATGGCATAAGGCAGCGATTCTCGTAACTCGGAAGGTTGAAAGGATCCCTCCAAGGCAGTCTCCGAAAAGCGTATCGTACAAAACGTCGTTGAATTGACTCAATACGTTCGACACCATTTTGGAAATGAGGGTTTCAGACCGGGGAAGCATATCCCAAGGTGGACCTCACCAACGAACAGTACAGCGCGAATTTCGGGAAGCTTTCGTAATAATTTAGAACATGTGAGGTTTGTACCTCAAGCATCACACGAAGGACCTTTACTTGGTTGTCTTTTTGCAGAGGAGTTCCAACCAAGGAATACCCGAAGATAATAGGAGACTTCTTCCTAGAAAAAAGTGATAACGGTACACTTTCCCGGATTCAAGAGCATACAGTTCATCTCGCATTACCTTTGTATTGTCTTTGATTCTTCTTGCAACTGTAAGGCGTATCACAGCGAATCCACGCAAGTGTAGATTTTAAGCTCATCAGCAAAGCTTAGCCGACGAGATAGCAGCAACAGGTTGACATCGTTGAAATACAAGAGAAAAATCAGCGGGCCAAGATGACTGTCTTGGGGAATGCCGAACAAGGCGGGGGACGAAGAGAACAGCTCATCGCCAATTTTAACCTTGAGAGGAGTTCTACCACAAAGATACGATTTGAACCAGTGAAGCAAGGAGGCGCCAAAGCGAAGTCTTTTCAGTTTTGTCACAGAAGGCAGAAGATATGTCCATGTAGACAACGTCCGTTTTTGAACCAGATGAAATCCCATCCATGATGAAGGAAGTGGTTGATAGAAGGTTTGTGGTCTTTGAACGCTTCGGCATTAATCCTTGTTGATCGTCGCTGATGTATGGAAAAATACGAGTTCCAAAACGGCCAGTTCAAACAGCTTAGAGGCTGCGTAAAAGCTCAAAATTTCGCGATAGTTATCAGCATTTCTTCAAACTCCCTTTTTGTGCACGGGAAACAGGTACGCTTCCTTCCGTGATGTTGGAAATTTACCGGTCGTCAGTGATGACCGATAGATGTGGCATAAGTGTGCAGTCAGCGAAGCAATGCAATGTTTTAGAAACACGAATGGAATACCGTCCGGTCCAGCGCTGCTTGACGTCTTCAACTTGTTTGCAGCAGCAACGATATCTGCAGCGTCGATAGGGATTGCGTTAAAATACCAGTCAGACAAAGGCACGTTATTCGAAGCAACTCCGATTTGCTGTGGCTGGAGGGATGGAAAACATCTGCATACTTTTCCGAGAACATGCTACAGATGTCGACAACGGACTCAGCGATAACCCCGTTCCTAGATATGGGTGAAGGTAAACCGTTCTGAAGGTTGATATGAAGTTATGTGAAATTCCTTTCTCGTTCTGTTTGACAGCCTTAGTCACCTCCGCGAGATGCTCCTTGAACCTTGTTGCCAAGGTTCTCTTTGTTTGACCTACATATATTTTGCTGCAGTGTTTACACTTGATTCTGTATACCCCTGCTCTGCCTAAGGTGTCTACTGAATCTTTGGTGGAGCCTAACATCGATGCTAATTGGTTGTGCCTACTAGAAAAAACTAAGTCTAAACCAAATTCCCTAAGTCGTGGTTTTAGCTTTTGTGTAATGTCTTTATCGAAGGGGACGGATACACGTTTCAGGGGTTCAGGTGAGTCTGAGAGGGTTGTTTGTGATTTCCTATGAAGATGTTTTTCCTTTTTGTTGATGATCGCTTGAATTGTCCTCTTTTCGTACCCATTGAATCTGGCAGTTTCGAAGATATATGCTAATTCTTTGGCTTTTCCAGTTTTATTGAGAGGAAGGGTCAACATCCGGTGAATCATGTGGTGGAAAGTGGCCATTTTGTGCTGAAAAGAGTGGTTTGAAGTGTATGGGATGACACTTTGGGTGTTTGTGGGTTTTCTGAAGATTTCAAACTCTAAAGGAGATGGTGACAATGATTCTCTCACTACTAGAAGGTCGTGGAATGCAAGTTTACCATCCTTTTCTATTTCATGGGTGAACTATATCTTTGTGGAGATTGTTGATTTCTTGAAGAATTAGGGAGAGATCGTCTTTTTTCACTACGGCGAAGATGTCGTCGAAGTAATCCTTTCGCTTTTAGGATTGTTTCCAAATTCGCCATAAACAGTTCACAGAGGAATGGGGATAGAGGATTTCCCAAGGGGCTCCTTTTAATTGTTTATAGAATGATCCTCTGAAAGTGAAGTAGTTCTCTTCCATGCAAAGTCGAGTCAGCTTAAGGTACATCCGCACCTTTTGCTTCCATGTTGTGTCATCCCCGTGTTTCAAAAGGCAATCTTCTAGAAGGTTGATTGCGTCCTTGATCGGTACGCTAGGGAAAAGGGCCGTGACGTACTAATAACTCGACTGAAAGAAAACCTTTGCCACCTGCAACCTTTCAGTCGAGTAATTAGTACGAGACACTGAAGAAGTCTGCACATTGTAGACGAAATACGCGTATCTGTCGAAGATAAGCAAAGGTAGTTGGAATTAAATGGAGAATACTAATTTTTCTTCTAATTTCTAGTTACAGGCATTCCACTAAACAGCTCAAACCCTCTAGGATTCATGCAACGGTTGGTCAAAGATGACTTGAAATGTTCCTCCAGGATAAGAGTTAAACGCCACCTTGTAACGGACCGAATCAAACAACTACGGCCGGAGCGCTCGAAACGTTTGGTTTCAGCATTAAAAAATAACTCATACCATCATCGTATTCTCCGATCAGAAAATGTTCACCATCGATCCTGTATCTAACACACGTACAGACAGGTTTATTTCACCGAAGAAGATTGAGGATGTTCCAAAAAACGTGAAATTCAAATTTACAACCAAACATCCGACCGGAGTCATGATGTTCGGGGCAGTAGTTGCATTCAATGGCTTGAAAATGCCTCCAGTATTTATCAAAGCTGGTTTAAAAGTTAATACCGAGGTTTACATGAACATTTTGAAGGACCACGGTTCTGCCATGAATGAAAGCCAACTTTAAGGACACCAACACGTCATTTTCCAACAGGACGGAGCACCGCGTCATACCTCAAAAAGGACTCAAATGTGGCTGATGGAAAATATGGAATTTTGGCCTCCTAGCATTTGACATTTGACCTCCTAGCAGCCCGGACTTGAAACCTTTGGATTACTTATTATGGGCATATGTTCAGGCTAAGGCCTGTGAGCGTTCTCACCCAATTGTTGGCGCCCTGAAAGCTTCCATTACCAAGGCATGGAACTCGATGACTGACTCATACATTGAGATGGTATGCTCTTGATTCCGTCCCTGTTTGGAGAAGGTGATCGAAAGAAATGGTGGACATATTGAGTAATGTAATCACGAAAGGCATTAAGCGATTCCCTACATAATTTTTTTTTATCGTTATCTAAGAAAAAAACTTATTTGAAGCTGAGGTATGGATTTTCGCATGTTTTTATGGAACATACTGTATATGCAGCAGGTCCGGGCCCTTGTTGCTGTGCGTTGCTTCTGTTCTGCACTTTGTTTAGCGATTTTCTGCTTCTTGTAGGTCTTCAGGTTGTTCCGTTTCTGGATACGTAGAAACATTCCGACGCTGGTTTCCACTTTATTGGCCAAATCTCGTATCTACATTGATTTGCTCTTCAGAATTAGAGCTACCACTTTCTGATGCAGTTTAGAGTTGGAAGATCCGGGTTTTCTACCCCTGCTGGCAGTTCATTCAAAGAACAGTATTCCACAAACTTGGTTATGGTGGATTTTACCCTCGCGTGAAGAATTCCAAAGCGCATAGTTACACCCTTTTCACGTAGCCATGTGTCCAAAGCCTTAATTTTGACTTCTTTTTGAATGCGCAACATTTTGAAAACGAAGAAGTTGAACCGTGCAAATAAGTATACAAACGAAAGCCTACAGTCAAACGCACAGCATGATAAGATGAGCACATTAAAACCATCACATATACACGCGTACAACGCAAATGTACGTGAATAGCTTATTTTCGATACATACCTTACTCAAAACAAATGCTGGAATGGTATAAGGAAAGTAAGGTCAACTTCGTAACAAAGAACCTTAATCCTCAAAGAACTCCAGGGTTGACACCAGTCAACATATATTTGGTTATTTTTATAAGTTAAGTTAGACAGAGCTTCAAATAATAGGTCTTGTTTATTTGAAGAACAGTTTGAGACTGATCGTTTGGAAAAATAACAATCTTGGTAACGAAGGGGTAGCTAGGGAAGTCTACGGCGATTGCCTACTATTGACCCAAACGGTTGCGCCGGGTTGCTTCGTCTTCAGTTATTAAGAAGCAGGAATTACGCAAACATCCTAATGCCTGGGACACACATACAACGTACAGCGTTGTACGAACTGTCAAATACTTTAATCCAGACCGAAAAACACGTACTAGACTAAAGGAGTACAACGCTGTACGTTGTATGTCTGTCCCAGGCATAAGACAGTCAAAAGCTAGGACAGGACCTGCCAGCTCAGAGAGAGATGACCTCTTATAAATTTATGATTGCTTTGATACGGGGGTCGCTCCAGTGTTGCCAGATATGTTTAAACAGTAATCCCATTGAAAATAAAGTAATTAAAAACATTTCTTTTGATGATGTTGTTGTTGAGAAGGGAATAATTTCTCATCACCATGGGGCTCTAGGAGTAGACAGCATTTTTTTTGCTAGAACAAAGTTGTGAAGAGAAAGTATTGATAGTTCCGTTAGCTCACGGCAGGCTGGGAAAATTGAATAGAAGTAGTTTGAAATTGAGCGGAGGGCATGTTGAGGTAGTATTCCGAAACAGGAAACACAGACTTTTGCCAAGCATCCCCATGCGGGGTAGGTCAAGGCGTGATCCGAATACACCACCTTGACTGGCAAAAATCTGTGCACTTGATCGTGCTCATATACTACCGATAGCTTTTTTAATAGTTCTAACGAACTGTCTGCTTGTACTCCCAAATCCCCTACATGGGAGAGAAACTATTCCCGCTCCTTTTTGGGTTTATTTTTGGCATACGACTTCTGCTTTACCATTTCTTTTGTCGTTCGGGAGATGAACCTGCATCAAACTAAACGTTAATTGAAAAGGTTTCATTGAATTTCATTGATGCTTACGCTGCAAATTCTGCTGTGGGGAGAAATCTTGCGTTCCCAATGCAGGCCTTCACCCACTTTCGGCGAACGATTGGATCTCTCGGGAACCGATGAAAATGGAGACCCGGATGTGACACGTCACTGCGACCACAATTTATCGCTTTGAACTTCATTTCGACGAACCAGTGCAAAAGTGAACTTTTGTTGTTACAAACGAAAAAAGTGAAAAATCAGTGACTACTAGCAACACCGCCAAACCAACAACAAACTGCCTGCTTATAACATAACTCGACGGAGGCGGTGGAGGTGGTTGTCAAAGCGACCAATAAAAAACGGTCTTTTTTGACAGGTTAATGGTCTTGTTTTTGCACTAACAGCTGGCAGGTCCTGTCCTAGGTCAAAACAAACCAAAAATTAAAGAAAGCATGGGTTAATGTATAGGTCAGTAAAGGTGCGGCTATAAAGCAACACCATGCTGGAGGTGGCTAGGTTCGATTCTCTTTCTGCTCTAGGAATTTTTCGTTGAGGAAAATTTCTCGACTCCCTTGACATAGGGTATTATTGTACTTGCCACACAATCATATTAATGCAAAAATGGTACCTCTGTGAAAGCTTTTAATTAATAACTGTGGAAGTGCATTTAGCACACTAAGTTGAGAGCAAGCAATAAGCTAATTGCGAAAGCTTGAAACGCTAAAGGCTAGTATGCAGCTCAAAAGAAATGTGCATTAGGATAGGACAATTAATGTTCAAGAAATGCTTTTACTGTCGGAATTACTTACCTTGTATGCAGCTGAAAAGAACTTCGTAACGTTAGTAACGCCTGCCCACGTAATCCAAATGGGGTTGTCACTTTTCCTTGCGGAATAATATTCCGTTCGATTATTCCGCAAAGAAAACTGACATTTCACCCGTACCCGTCAAATCGCTTTGTGTGTTGCAATTTCAACGTGGACAACCTTTAGGTCGATGAAGATTCAGAAGCCCAAACAACATCACATTAGTTAAGGAATTTCGGCATAATTGATTGAGACTCGCCCGTTAGATCAATATATGTGACTTGCTTGTATCAATATAATGAACAAAGTATATACAAAGTAATAGTATAAATTGTCACTAAACGGTTGTAAATTAATATTGATAACATATTAGTTAAAAAACAAACAAATATACTCAAAGACGTCTCTTCGTTTTCCCTCTTAAACCTATGACTTAACATGCTGTCTTTACACAAGAAAAATAACGTTAAATAATCACAAAAAGAAAAGTTGCGTCGGAAAAACGAGAGAGCCCTTCCGAATGTAATATTATTTCGTAGTCATTATTGTGCTTGAGTTGTGGATACCATTTACGAGTGTCATTAAAAATCACATTTCCGTCTTCCGCCTGCGCCACGATCAATCAATAGCGGATCTGCTCAAAATTCCATCTCTTCCATGGTTCGCGAAAGCCTATTGCTATCGATCCGCCGCCGTTGGCTCCGTCGGACAGCATCCGCCCTGCGGTACGGCTCGTTCTTCAGCCCCAGCAGTATGTCCTCCAGGGCACCGTTGTAGACCTCGTCCTGCTGGAGCAGTTTCTTCTCCCGAACCGAGTTGGTCTTGGTTTTCAGTTCGTTGATCACCGCCTCCTGCGAATTGAAATGGAAAAAGCACACCAGTGTTGCCGACATTGAAATATTGTGGATGAAGAAAATTATGGCTAAATGTGGGATGCAGCAGAAGCGGGTTAATGTTTGTGCTAATCGCATTACCAGCCGAGCGCACATGTGCTCTGTGTCATGCAATTAATGAAGAAGAAACCCCGTGCGAATTCTAGCGGTTGGGAATTATGTTAATCGCAGCCCTCCCCCATGTATCAACCAATACCTAGAATCTGCTGAACGTTGCGTGAAGTGTTTAAGCGTTTCCTGAGATAGCTAATTGAATGTGGGAAATGTTTCGCTTTTGTCTGCATTTACCTTTACCTACCAAGCGATTAAGCGTCAAACCAAAAAAAAACAACAACGCCGTTTTAATGTGCAATTACTCTACAAAGCCACTTATGCATGGTAAATACAAAGATTGAACAAATTGTGCAAGCAGGGATAGATAAAATACATAAAATAAGTGTAACCCATTTGAAACATGCTACTTTGCATACCTCGGTGGCCCCTAACCATTAAACGTGAATATGATGGCCTACCTACATGGGAAAAATACGCAAATGCGCTAACCGAAAAAGAGATTTTAATGAGCAAATTAGAATGGATACGTGCGCGCGTTTTTTTTTTTGTTTTCGTTCGTGGTTCGTTTTGGTCGATGACATCAAACTGTTCTGGATCATCGCACAATCATCGATCACGTTTGTTTCAGTGCAAAAATTCGCCAGGAATACTAATTTTCTTAAATGGTTGAAACTTTCTTTTCTGGTCATCCGGACCACTCTGATTAAACTCTGTTCTATTCCTTGGGACAAATGTCTTGTTCAAAGTTATCAGGGCCAGCATCTTCCTTGTTCCACTCCGCGAGAAAGGTGAGGAAACTTGCTGTCAATGAACAGACGACTATAGATCAAGGAGTAGGCGAAACGTGTGGTAAAATTTCATAGCAAAATTTGCTAGGAGAATAGGTGGAAATTTATTGGAATCTCAGAGATAACTCCCAATTACTTGTGGGGGAATTTCAAGAGATATATTTTTCACGGAGCTTTGGATAGATCGAAGTGTGCCTGGGCCACGGGTTGACGTGTTATTTTTTTTCATGTCAAATTTCATCTTTTTCCACTAAATTGAAAAGGAATCAACATATTTTTACTAGTTTAATAGTGATGTCTAGCACAACATATCGAATCGAGTGAAAGTGGGAAGTGGAATCTACCATTTGGTTCAAATTACGCACTGAAGTAGTTATTTGCTCCCGTGGATTTTCCCCCGGTTCTTTGAATTTTACGAGTAGGAAAAGGTTTTCTCCTTAGCTTCGTTAACCATCACTGGTAAGAATCTAATATTCCGTGGGGCTTTGAAACGTGTGGTTTTAGTATCATTGATATGGTAATATTACAGGCTGGGGATTTTATTCTATTATCGTACAGATTGGGCCGAAGGATCTCAGATTGTTATGAAACTTTGTCCACTGCTACATCGAAAAGTTTTCTAAGGACACTACTACATCACCATCGATCATGGAGAAGGTAAAATACTACGAATCTCAACGCGCGCTTCACAAATACTGGTGAAGAGAACATTCCCCTAACAGTTTCTGCAGAAGCCAAAATTGAGGAACAGACTTCACCTCCAACTTCGTCGGTATCATGGATGGAAACAGCTTACACGGGAGAATTGATTAATTTAGAAAAAAATCATTGATTAATTTCAGAGATCGAAAGTTTCGCCTTCTTGAGAAGAGAAACATGCTTTTTCATCCGCTTGGAGAAACAGATAGGAATGTGAGAAGCGAGAAACTATTATACGCTCACAGCAGTTTTTGCGAGAAAAACAACGGTGATTTATAATTTTCGAAGAGCATGAGTAGCTGATAAATCTCGGGTGTTTATTCATTAGGGCGAATCTAATATTGAGAGATTCTCTCCGGACTCACTCTCTTTCATTCATTACAGCGCTATTATAACAATTTCGAGGCATTTCTTAGTACAGATCGAAACACAACAGTGCTGGCTAGCATACTCTACCGGGTGCGGCAGAAAATAATGCGAAAATGTTCAAACTTAATTTAATTCGTATAGCTAGTGACTAATTTCTGTCGAAAGTGTATGTTGTGTGTTGTTTATGTTTACTTTCAAGTGCTGCATCCAAACATTATATTTGTTTTATTGCAAATTCGTCAAAATGTTCGCGAAAGAAGTGATCACCAGTTTGTTGCTCGACCAGAAGAAGCCGAAAGAGATTGCCAAGGAGGTAGGGTGGCAACAGTTTACCGCATAAAAATGTCCCGGCAGGACTGCTTAGGACTAAGCAGCGGAAGCCGGGAAGCGGACGTCCGCGCTTTGCACGCATGCCGAACGTGATCAAATTGGTCCGTGCAAAAAATCCTCGCAACCCGATGCGTTCCATAAGAAAACTTGCCAAGGAAGCCAATATTTCGGAGAAATCCATGCGGAGAATCATCAAAGAAGACCTGCATGCATCTTCCAGAGCCAGAATGAAACGCCACTTGATTACGGACCGGGTCAAGGAACTACGAGTGAATCGTTCCAAGAGATTGCTGTCCTTGTTGAAGAAGGTAAATATGATAATCCTGTTCTCCGACGAAAAGCTTTTCAGCATCGATGCTGTGGCCAACAGCCGTACGGACCGGTTAATTTCACCTCAGAAAATGGAGAACGTTCCGGAAAAAGTGAAATTCAAATTTCAAACCAAACATCCGGCTAGTGTCATGATGTTGGCTTGGTGGCGTCTAAAATGCCGCCTGTTTTCATTGAAGCTGGAGTTAAAATCAATACCGAAGTGTATATCGGTATTTTAAAGGACCAAGTGCTTCCCTGGGTGAAGGCCAACTAATCCGAGGATCAAACGTTGTCCTACAGCAGGGTGGAGCGCCGTATAACACGTCCAATCGAACCCAACAATGTTTGAACGATAACATGAAGTTTTGGCCGAAGGATTTGTGGCCACTTAGCAGTCCAGATCTTAATCCGTTGGATTATTCGATTTGGGCATATGTTGAAGAACGAGCCTGCAAAACATCGCACCCTAGTGTGAAAACTCTGAAGTCAACCATAACACGCACATCGCAGTCAATGTCGTAGAACTACGTCCGAAAGGCAGGTTCTGGCTTCCAGCGTCGGCTCAAGGATGTTATTAATAAGAATGGAGGACACACTGAATAAATTTGTTTAAAAGGACTTTATAAAGATAACTGCACTCGAAAATATTGATATTATTGCTTGAATTTGGGATGGGAAAATGGGATTAAAAAAATATAGAACAAATTTTCGCATTATTTTCTGCCGCACCCTGTATACGTGGATTTCCCGTGGACTGCTCGTGATCCTCCCTGCAGGAGACTTAGTATTAAGGAAGGATTTGGGTAAATATATAGATAAACCGGAAGATTTTTAAATTAATGAGTGAGAAGAGAGCCTTGCTGATGAAAATGGCGGGGGCTGTGAGAGCAAAAGGCTAGTCTTTCTTTGCTAAAAGTAGATCCTAGCGATTATTTCCACAAATCGGAGATTTCTTTTTATTTTTTTTCCGTCGGCCTATTTTCTCACATGGTGACAATCACCGACGACGACTCCACAACCTGGACCCTACCTAACGACTTGTGAATATGAGCCGGGACCAACGGCTTTACTTCCCTACCGAAGGAAGACACAAATCGGAGATGCTATGGATGAAATTACTGCCCTAATAACTAGGATCAGTGACTATTTCGAAACTAGGTACGTAAGACCAGTCTTGGTAAAAGTCATGCTCATTAGATTCAAAAGCGTGGATTTTCAGGCAACATAACATTGACTACCTATAAGTTCCATGCGAAAATCAAATGACAACTCATGACAACAAACGTAACCAGAAGAATGATAAACGATTTTTAAAATGCTTTGATATTCATTTATGTAAACAAGTTCATTTTCAAAACGAATTTCGAAATGTCAGAAATGAAATTCAATCAACCACAATGAATATCAATTACCCGTCGGGATCGGAAAAATGCAAAGCCAGGGTATTCTTGCATAACATTGCTAGCATCAATTCCTCTGTGACGATGATGACGGCCCTGGTTGTTCCATGTATGGATTAGGATTCAAAATCACTTAATTATAAAAAATCATCACAAGAGATGATATTCAGATTTCATGAAATGAAATTCATGTTTACCGATTGATAATCAAAACATCAGTGACAGCAGATTTTTGACCTGCACATAGAGCTGACTTCATTCATTGCAGCAAACAAAATTCAGTTGGCATAGAAGTGATAGCGGAAACCATGAAAACCGGAAAAGTAAACATCATCATTACACTGGGATAAAATCATTATCACTTCTCATGGATATTTTATGAAAATTCAAGGCACTGCGTAAGACTGCTAAAACTAAAATATTCTTATAATATATTTAAAAAAATCAGAGCACCCACCATGCTTTGCTTAATTCGAAACCGTCATCAGAGTGATAAGAACCCGTCAGACTTAAATACATGAGACATGAAACATATATAAACAGTTGATACTAGTGCAAAAATTACTTGCCCTTTATGCAAATCTCAAAGTGGAAGTTGGAAAATCGCCAACGTTGTTGTTTACGTTAAATCACACCGAATGATCTTATGGGTTACATGTGAAGAAGCCAACCTATATTAGTTCGTGTTGGGTATTTTTTAACTAACGCGTTAGATTACCCTCAATCCATTAAGCCCAGTTCAACCTCACTGTTTTTACCGTTGTTCGATTTTGATGGCTAATAATTTGAAGACATGACGCAATGCAACATGCTGGAGTATGAATTGAACATTTACATATTATTCATAACAACCACTTCAAACTTGACTCAACTTGACAAACAAGCTAAACTGCCGTAATTCAACAGTCAAGCGAAGATTGTAACTGTTTTTTTTTTTTGAGAATTTATTCGGTCTGCAACCGTTAGAGCACCGAAAGAAACGAAATAAAACTACAGATTTTGTTTCGAAAAACACAGATGGATGCTCCTCGATTCACTTGCTCGAAATAATCAAAATAAGGACACATAAGATTCACTTGATTTTGCAAAGCATTTTCCTCTTCCTGAATTACATGAAAGTTAAGTGAATTTCTAGATTTTTTTTTTTTATCTTTATTATCGTGGCTTTCAGCCTCCTGGGCTGGTTCGCCACTTCTTTCTTTCTAGTGGATATTTTCTACTGATTATGTGATTTTTTGTTTGTTTAGGATTGAAGTAGCGAAAAACGCTAGCCTACTTCAATCGTATTACAATTACACTTCCAATGTTACAAGCAATTGACTTGAAATGTCAAAACTTTTACCCATTTTCATAAAACAAATTAACGTCAAACCATGGGTAAGGCGACTGAAAACGGAAAACGGATAAATTTCACTCTAATCCTCATAAATCTTTACTGTTTGTACAATGAACACCTATTTGTACTATTGTTGAAAGTACTACAGGGAAAAACATTCATTAGTCCTTTAGAATTCAGGTATTTTTTTGCAATATGTTTAAAAGAGAAGCCGGACATGCCAACGGCGTTTTTTAATTGATTTTTCTTCTAAAAGGGTGCATCGATTCACTACTTGTCGCAAAGGCAATGGAATGCGTCTTGACCATTTCGGGTTTAGTAGCGCCGATGATGGCAAAATGTCTTTCGAATCAGAATACTATATGGATACCTTATTGAACTCTGCGTTTCTACCAGCGTTCCATCGACGCTTCCGAACGCTACCTGGAAGCTAATGAGGAGAATTTAAATTTGTTCCGGAGCTTCCAGAATCTCAACTCGTTTGTGAGTACATACATTATGTAAGTGCCTGGATGAAAACTTTGACATTGTTAGGGTGTTCGATCAGCAATAGCTAAGCAACCGCATCCAGCAGAGCCTGTTCGAGCTGACTGGACTGATAGCCAAAGAATTCCTGGAATGATTGACCGATGCGCACCAGCACCGGGTTTTTAACACCTTGATGAGTGTTACCAAGGATCAACTGCTGGAGAAGAGATACCTTCGTTCATCTCCCTCGTGAGTGCCGTGCAGGGATTGGCTCCTATCTGGCGAACTCACTCGCTGTATGTATATATGAATGTATGTATGTATGTGTATGTATATATATATATATATATTTAAATAATTTTTAATCACATGAGAGGATGAACATTATGGATGTCTCTTTTTTTTAAAAGAATATAAAAGAAAACAGGGATCTGGCGAACAGAGATGTTCCTGTAGTCAACATCTCTAACAACCAAACGTCAAAAGATTCTTTGTTTGTAAACAATGCTGGCGTTACTACCCGTAGTAACAAACGACAGACGGGCCTTGATATGTTGCATACTGTCAAACGCTAGCAAATAGGATAGGATTGCCAGACCCCTGAAAGAAAACGCTTCTCCATAGCAGCCAATTTCCATAAAAATCACATTTTATGATAATGAGTAAAACTAACCCAAAATCAGATAAATTGTGGGTTTATTAAATTTTGGGTTTTGAACTGGTAACCCAATTTTTAGTAGTTCCATTTTTTATGATTTTGGGTTAACTTCACTCAATTTTAGGTAAATCCAAATGAGCGTGTTCATTTCGAATTTTGGCAGTTGGTTGAAGAAGACTTGAAGTTCGCCTTTATCGTAGGATTCTACTAGGATTGTTGCTTCCAATAGACCTCGTATTATTTGTTAAAAAATGACCTACAAATTTAGCGGTGCGGAAGCCGGCAATGCCTGAATGTTGGAATCCACTTCACGGCGTTTCACTTCGTTCGGATCAAATCATGAGCAGCAATGGTATTCGTCCTATTGATCCAGCCTTTTAAACACATCCTAGTTTTGAATATGCCGAATCTCTGAGAGAAACATTTGAAATTTATATCTAAAACGGTAGTAGTCTCAACCTTAAACTTCTGGAACCATACTTTAATGTATTTTAAATGTTCATAATAAACATCTCCAATCATCTTCAAATGTATTGCTTTCACAATGAGCTAATTGATTGCTCTCGACTAAGTGTTGTAACCATGGCAGGGACTACCCGTTTAGTATGAGTTTAATTCATTTGTCGGTAGCACATTTCAAAATCTGAATTTCAAAACATCGAATCCAGGGGTCTTAGATAGTTCAGTCGATCCTGGGCATAGAGTATCTGTGTGCTTGCCACACACAATATATAATCTCATGCATTGGCGTTGGCATCGAAAGCACTCAATTACTATCTATGGAACACTAAGTTAAGATCAACTAATAAGCCTATTTTGAAAGTAACGGGTGTCCACTAAATAATGAGAACGAAAAGAATGGGTCAGGAAAAAAATACCAGTGAAGTTTTGTTCAAACTGATTTATTTTATTAAAAGGGTCAACTTAAATCTTCAAACTAAGTTTAGTGAATATTGTCATATGGTCCGTGGTCCGCCGTGCGGCGCAGCTTAGTCGTTATGCTGGAACATGACCGTTGGACGGCAGCCACATCGATTTTTCGGATGCAGCTTTTGATCCTGTTGGTAAGTTGCTTGGTGTTCTTGGCCTTCCAATTATCCTTGTATACCATGGAGCTCAAAAGACCGAAGAAATCCTCGATAGGACGGCACTGTGGCAAATTTGTCGGATTCCGGTCTTTTGGGACATATGGTATATTTTGGCTCTCCAAAAACGTTAGCGTTTTTTTTTTTTGCGTAGTGCGATGATGCCTTGTCCGGCCAAAACACGTATTTGCCATCCGAGTGATGTTGTTTAAGAAATGGGATGAGTATTTTCTGCCAACACTCTCTTTGGTACACCTCCTGGTTGATGGCCAAACCGCTTGGTTTGAACCACGGCTTCGAAATACCCTTATCGGATATTACGATGTATAACATAACCTTCGATTCAAATTTGTGCTTGAACTTATACATTACTTTTGGAGGAGTAGTAGATTTGTCCTTAGTGTAGAACCGGTCGTTTCCCGGTATCTGAGACTTCGAAAGAGGAAAGTAGCTTTCGTCGTCCAGAACGAAAGATTTTCCGCCGTAATTCCGAGTCATCCTGCGGCATTGGGATTTCACGGTTTGAATCTGCTCATCTGTGTACTCTGGGGATCTGGTTTTCTTTCTACACACTATTCCTTCTTTCTTTAGCGTCTTGCAGATGAGTGACTTCGAACAATGGAACTTTCGGGCTGCTTCCCGTTGACTTACCGAATCCTTGTTGTTGAACATGCTGCGCAGCGAGCGGAACGTTTTCTCATTCATTATTTTCGCTGGACGGCCGCAACCTTTCTTCCGGGTTATTCTCATGCATGCCAGGATACGGTATACGGTGGATACCGGAACTTTTTCACGACAAAAATGGTCCACCGTGTATTTTTTTCCACGATCTTCGTTCGCTTGAAAGAATTGTACAACGCGCGCGCGCAGTTCTTCCTGTTTCGACGGCATGCTGAACACGACTGAACATGTTAGAGTGAAATAAGAGTGTATGAAAATTTTCTGGAGAGTGCAACGATTCATTCATCTAAAGTGACATTTCTATGCGGCCGTTTTTGTTCTGATGGAAAAGTATTGAAATCATTCTCATTTTTTAGTGGACACCCGTTAATAAGCTGTATGTGCTGTGAAAGAAGAAGGAGTAGAGGAAAGGCTTGTAAGATGGAACACGATCCGTGTTTTGCTCGTAACATGTATAATTTTTATTTTTTCGCGGATCCAAAGACATCTTTTGAAACAGGAACTAAAAGGCTTCAACTTTGCCCAAGGAACTTATTATTTATAGTCATCAAAAAAATTATGGCCTATTTTAGAAATCCATCGAAAATTGCAATTTCAAAAAACGGCTTGTAAGATGGAACACGATCCGTTTTTGCTCGTAACATATATAATTTTTATTTTTTCGCGGATCCAAAGACATTTTTCAAAAGGGGAACTAAAAGGCTTCAACTTTGCCCAAAGAACTGATTATTTGATGACACCACGCTGAGTTTTTCTCGAATGACGAGAGGCCATATCAAATTTCTAAAAAGATACGAGATCCACCAAATTATTCTACAGTGCGCGAAATAATTATACCGTACACGTAAAGCTAGATTTGATTCTTAATTTTGCAGAATTGTTTTCAATGCTCAATTGATGTATTTCGTTTGACAGTGTATCCGCCAGCTGGGGGCACCGGAAATTTTTTGTTTACGCGCTCGCACAAGCAGCAGTTTTATTTAGAAATAAATATAGCGTACATCGATCTCATACACCTGGATTTGTGATTGTAAGTAAACTATTCATCGTAATGAGCAATGGTATCAGATGATCGATATCTAACCGTGATTCTAACATATTGTTTTTGTGATTTCAAATATATTTCCTAGGCTTTTTCGTAAAAATGCCGAGGGGAAAAGAATTGCCGTCTGAAGAACGGACGAAAATTACAACTTACAAAGATTCTGGACTCTCTATTCGTCAAATTGCTCAGAAGGTCAACCGGAATAAGAGTACGATCGTCAACTTTCTTCAAGATTCGAAAAAGGATGGTACAAACAAACGTAGCGGTCGGCCATCTACGCTGTCTGCCAGAGGAAAACGGGAAGTATGGCGATTAACTGTCAAAATAAACTTGAGTGCAGGTTAAATCAAGTCTGAAATGTCTCTCCCGTTGAACAAAAGGAGGATTCTGCAAGTTCTGAAGGAAAACAACATCCAACATCCAATATCAACAAAGAGTGAAAACACCAAAGCTTCTTCCTCGACATAAGGCTGCAAGGTTGGAATTCGCTGAACAACACGCGTTTTGGCTACACGCTAAGAAAAAAGTACCCAGCGGAGCAGTTAAATGTGGGAAGCCAATTTTGGGTATAATCATGTTTACCTACAGTTGGGTTCAAATAACTTAGTTTTGGGTAAAATTTAACCCAAAAATAAGCAACTAGTACCCAACTGTACTTTTTTCTTAGCGGGTAGATGAGTGGAAATCTGTCATCTTTTCGGACGAGAAGAAGTTCAATTTGGACGGACCTGATGGATGCCAGATGTATTGGAGGGATTTTCGCCGAAATCCTGAGACGCGTCAAGCAAGGAACCTTCAGGGTGGTTCAATCATGATTTGGGTCGCATTTGGATATCGCGAAAAAACCTCAATATGCATTATTTCACACAAAATGAATTCAGGGAAGTACAGAGACCTTTTTTAGAACGTTCTGGTCGACTTTGGCGATAATTTATGGGGTGAACACTGGATTTTTCAGCAGGATAATGCTGCAAGACACTCTTCCAAACAAACAAAATCCTTTCTAGCGTCAAGAAACATCGATGTTATGGAGTGGCCGGCTATAAGTCCTGATCTGAACCCAATAGAGAATCTTTGGGGAATCTTGTCAGCAAGAGTTTATGCAAATAGACGGCAGTTTGACACATTATTGCAACTCAAAACAGCTATTCAAGAAGAATGGGCAAATATCGACATCGCTGTACTTCAGTCATTGGTTGACTCAATAAAACAAGGTCTCGCAGATGTTATTACAGCTCGAGGAGAAAGAACGAAGTATTAAATCTATCATTCAGGTAAAGCTGAAGAATCTGAAAAATCAAATCAATCAGATTTGTACGGTATAATTATCTCTTATGAACAATGCATGAATCTATGAATTAAACAATCAGAGGTAGCAATAAAGTTGAATGAACACACGTTTTGTTTGTTTTGGTTCAAGGTTTATCAAATATATCCAACTCACCTCGAAGAAGCCAACTAAAGAGTTAAACGTCGAATTTTCACTTGCACGCTATATTTATTTCGCGCACTTTATATACACATTATTGTTGATTCCATGGCATCTCCAAACATAAAAAATATCATTCATATCTTTTAAAACGAAAAACAATGTGTTCCATCTTACAACCCTAACAGTGTTCTATCTTACAAACATAACGTCATAAACACACAACATCAAAAAATTGTTTCACTTTACGATTTGTTTAAAAATGCCTTTGGATCATAAAAATACACCAAAAATGCTAGCCAACACAAATGTTTACGTTTTGATATCGATGGGAAATTTCCACTTATGAAGCACAACAAATGAAAATTCTAGACAAAATAGTCGAAAGGTCGCAAGTAACATTTGTAAACAATGACTTCTAGCGTATTTCTCTGGGATCTGCTTGCTCCCACAAACAAAATAGCACCATAAACAGATGCAGGGAGCAATTTCCTTCCCGTAGGTAGTGGATGTTGGCAACCTGGCATTTCCAGGAAATTTACGTTTTAAGTCATTGTTTACAATTGTTGCTTTCGACCTTTTGACGATTTTTTCTAGCATTGAAAAATAGTAAAAAAAATGAGGTTAACACTTGACAGCGTGATAGTTTTGTCGCTGTGAATGTCAATAATGGCGCTGTTCCATCTTACAAGCCGTTCCTCTACATGACTGCCGATTTTTTTTTAAAATGGCTATAGAAGTTTACAATTCAAACTTTTTTTTTAAGAAGTTGGTGGTTGACATGGGTGTTTGCATCGAAAGCTCTTAATTGATAGCTATGGAAGTTCTTCTAGAATACTAAGTTGAAGAAAAAAGAGAACAAAAATAACTAATACACGGAAATCTTCTCTCTGTGTATGGATCACTTACGACAAAACAATAGGATCACCTTTTGATTTCCATAGTTTAGTTTAGTTGATGAATTTGAATTTAAATAGTTTTCAATACTATTTAAATTTGATTTGAATACGGTTGAAAATAACGAAAAAATTACGTCCGATGTCGGTCTGCCGAAGGAGAGCTCCTTCCTACATGTTGTTTGTCTAATTTCAACAAACCAGCCATAAGCGCCACTAGAATCAACGGATTTTTATTGCAACATAAATTGATATTAAATAAAGCGACAGTTGGACTCGCGAAGGAGATTACTTAGCAATGTTGAATATTCTCTTTCTTCGGGTCTTCATTTTCGACACTAAACTCGCTTCAGATTTGCTTGAAAGCTTGACCACGGTGTGTCCCGCAGTTGTTACTCCACCAATCTCAACATTCGATGTCGATTCCGGAACCTTCAGGAGATTGTTTTCGATCTTCGTGATGAAATGATACAAGGAAAATATACAGAAATGAAAGCATGTGAGTTACCTTACACCGCTAGATACAGTTTTGGATGTTCGCTGAAACAGTCTTAACTACAATGCGCAGAAAAGCATACACATAATTTTGATTTTATATTTAATGAAGAAACAATGAACTTACAATCTAACTTGTTATACACATAAACCAGATTATGCACAATACTATCATACAATTACTATTGCACTTTGAAGCATAATAACATAAATAACAAAATGTATTCAATCTTAGTCCGGAAGATTTGAGACATATGTTTCAACGAGTCTAGCTCTTAACCAAAGTGCATTAACCTTCACCTGTTGGTGCAACCAAAACCATCCCGCATTCCGTACGAAAAGTATGTCTCAAAACAAAACAAAAATCAAAATGACGTCTAGAGATATGAAAACACGAATTAACTAATCTACCAAAAACTCGCTATTAAATAGGCAACGAAATCAAACAAATTCAAATCACACAGCAAAGCGGCCTGTCGATATTAGCTAGCCAGCGGTCGCGAGACAAACACATGTTTCAATTCCCGATTCATGTGGGTTAGGTTTTGCAAGAACGTGCTGGACAGTCGAATGCTAGGATCGCTAACAACCCCCAGCCCGGTGGAGCTCGGCCCAGCAACGATATTAGCGGTATTAAGATGCGCTGAAAGGCGTACCTGTTGCTTCTTCTGGCTGTTGATCTTATTGTTCCGCAACACGACCCCCTCGTTGTCATCCTTCTTGTTCGCAGCCTGGAGGGCGGCCTGCTCTAATCGTCGACGCTGCTCGTTCTCCTGATCACATGCCTGTTTGGACGAAGAGTTGTCAGAAGGCGTCGCTCGTTTGATCGAATGAAAAAGGGAACCTACCTTGAAAGCTCTCACAAAGCGGACTAGAAGCGAGAAGAATGCATTGGCGTCTGCATTCCTGGATGATTCGCCGAAGTATTCGATGCATTCCTTGAACGAGTCCTGGAAGATAATTTGAATCGGTAAATTAGTCTATTTTCGAGAACTAAAATGCGGGTCAGAATTACCTGTGCAGTTTTGCAATCCGTTCGAATCTTCTTCAGCTTCTCCTCGGAGTTGTTGAGGAAATCCCGAAGCACGTGGTTGTGTGTGCCTTTCCCTCGCAGGTCAGCCTCCTTCCGAACTGCTTCCATGCCCTTCTCCAGTTCGTTCACATCCGAAATGAGAATCTCCAGCGAAACTTGCGCAGCTTTGTCGATGCAGAACAGCTCGGAGTCAAAGTTCATCAGTTCGGGGAACTTTTGCCGTACCGTAGCGACAATGTAGTGCATCAGGCTCATCCGTTTGTCGTTGGATTTGGTGTCCAAAAGGGTATCCAAGCTTTGCAGCTTGAAACCGTACGCCGGACCCCGTTTGCTGCTGTTCAGATAGTTGCCGAAAGCGAGGATTACCTCGAGCACCGAGCGGAACTTTTTAGACGATTTGATCGATGAGGACGCGGAAATGATGGCGTAAATTTGCTGAAAGGGAGTTTGTATTCAAAGGTCAGGGATGAATGTTGACAGAAGTGAGGGGAAAACTCACCGGATTGATCAAATGCAAACTGTCGAAGAAGTTTCCGATGTAGTTCATAATCGACAGCTTGGATGATATTCGCTCCACCTTGGTCAGCTGAAGCATGAATTTGTCTTCCTCGCTCAGCAGATTCAGATCCTTCTTCTCTATCACATATTCCTTGTACATCTTCTGCTCCTGATCCGTGGGGACCATCTTCTGCAGCAGCTCGACATTTTCCAACGAGAGCTGCTTGAGATCCAGGTTGTTGATCGCCTTGATAACCATATCGACGGGCATTTCCAGCTTGCGGCGAGAGATCGCTGTGTGGGAATATAGCAAGGGGTTAGCTTAGACGAACTCTAAAATTTGTATCCACATTAATCCGGATACCCTCAAATCATTGTAACTTTCGAAATATTGCACGTAGGAATGAAAAATTTCACTGTGGTATAGCTGAGAGTCTATGATGAAAAAGACTATGATTGATGTTTACATTTCATGTTTAGTATTCAAGATGACGACGAAAGCAAAACAAGTGCGCGAGCGAATTTTGTACGGGCGAGCGGCAAATCCTGACTTGTCAACACGGGACCTTGCAAAAACATTGGATTTGCCTAAATCCACTGTTCACGCTGTGCTCAAATCATTTTCGGAACGTTTGACGGTGGAGAGGAAACCGAGAAGTGACAAAAACATTGGACGCGCTGATCCTGTCATGGACCGAAAGGTAAAAGGATATTAACGAAAACCCCAAATCTCTCCATTCGAACGGTGGCTCGTAAAATAGGGATGTCGCCAGGTTTTGTCCAAAAATCAAAACAACGTTTGGGACTTAAGTCGTATAAAGTAAAAACTGTTCCAAATCGCAACGACAAACAGAACTTGGCAGCAAAATCACGGGCTCGACGTTTGTACTGCGAATATTTGACGAAATTTTCGTGCGTTGTTATGGACGATGAAACTTATGTCCAGGAGGATTTCAAGTTTTATTCTGCTATGGCCAGAAATGCTACAGCTTGGCATTTCAGAACGAAGAAATGGCAAGCAATTTGCACGTGAGGCAAAAAGAGTAAATCTTTCGTCACTACAGGCACAATCAACAAGGATCAGAAATCAGAAAGAGTGTCTGCAGAAGCGATTGCTACCCTTCATCAAAAGTCACAAAGAAAAACCTTTGTTCTGGCCCGATTTGGCATCATGCCACTATGCTAAAACTGCACACTGGGCCAGAATGAAAAATTAGCAGGAATAAATTATTTTCACTATGAAGATGCAATTTTAGAACAAAACTGTCTTCAGCAAAGTTGCAGCTTATAATTAGGGCTTTAATTTGACATCAATTTCCGTTAGGGTGGCCCTCGAATATATTGAAATAAAAATTCTATCCTTCACATTTCTTGACATAAAGCAATACAATGTTCAACAAAGTTGTTGCAATACAATGTTGCAATACAATGTTCAACAAAGTTGTTCATACATTCATGGCACCATTTAACCTCAAATTCTTCCAAATTCACCTGAGTATTTATATACAAAAGAGACCTCTTACCTTTGCCATTCATGTGCAATCGTATTTGCATCCCCGTTTTTCCCCCTTTAAAAAATAATGTAATTTGAAAAAATCGTAATTTTTGGACTAAAATCACGATATCTTTTGAACGGATGTATGAAATTACGTTTTCTTCATCAAAGTGTGTATTTAAACAAGTACTAAAAGTTTGCTAAAAACACCAATGTCATAAAACTTGAAATGAAAAAGTTAGGCGAAAAATACTAATTTTATCAGGGCCACCCTACTTTTAAGCGTAAAAATGATCATAACTAATGACACAAACGACCTGCGACTATGGTTTTTGCAGCAAAGTTGCTTTAAATTTAATAAGGAACAACTTTGTTGAACATTGTATTGCTTTATGTCAAGAAATGTGAAAGATAGAATTTTTATTTCAATATATTCGAGGGCCACCCTAACTAAAATTGATGTCAAATTAAAGCCCTAACTATAAGCTGCAACTTTGCTGAAGACAGTTTTGTTCTAAAATTGCATCTGCATAGTGAAAATTATTTATTCCTGCTAATTTTTCATTCTGGCCCAGTGTGAACTGTGATGGAACATTGTACCAAACACCTCAAACCCGCCAAATTGCCCAGAGCTACGACCAATCGAGAGATATTGGGCTCTGATGAAGCGGAAGCTTTCTGGAAAGAAGCAAGGAATCAAAGACATCATACACTTCCAGCAAATTTGGACAAAGACGGCTTCTACGATTTCTGAAGAGTCTGTACAAACCCTAATGGACGGAGTTAAGCGCAAAGTTCGAACATTTTATGCAAATACCGAATAACTATGGTTTGTCTTCACAAATTGTTAAAACACATCCCATGAATCTGAAATAAACAACTACGACGGAAATATAATGCGAAATTTATGCTTCATCCATGTTTTGAGGTGTCCGGATTATTGCGGATACAGACCTTAGACATTCCAAAAAGAAAAACAATGCCTAGAGCAAAAGGTCAAGAACGCTCCTCGCGTCCAAAATTAACTCTTCAGCTTCTACTCACCAATATTTCTTAACCTCGTATGCTCGAGCAGCGAAATGTGCTCCGGCTTCTTGAACCGCTTGCTGGGGAATGTCGACAGCCCGTCCATGTCGCAGCTGCCGTTCGTCAGCGGGCCGCCCATGCCAATCTTGAACCGCTCCTCGAAGTCGATGAAGTCGATTTGCCGGTGCAGCTTCTCGTCATCCAGTTCGTTGAAAATGGTTCCCCGAACCTGGTTCGGCTTCAGGGCAACCCAGTTAAGCGTTGGCAGTTTGTATTTCGTTTGTACTTTGCGTTTGAGGGTCATGTTACCGTCGGTGCAGTGCATAGCACCTCCCATGTTCATGAACCCACCGGGACCAGCCGGTGGAGGTGGAATGAATGAAGGTGGTTTGGGAGGTGCCCGCGGTGCGGTACCATTGAGATTGGGAAGGGCAGGTGGTGCAGGTGGACAGGGTGGAGGTGGTGGTGTGGGCGCTACCGATGGTGCTGGGGGTGCTGGAGGGGGTGGTATTGGTGGGGCGGATTTGTCTCCTCCACCGTTGCTCGTAGGACTGAGCTCGGAGAGTTTTCCGCCATTTGCCAGCATACTCGATACGTCTGCTATCGATGTTCCCTTCGGTAAGGTTTTGGTGAAATTCTCCAACTCCAGCAGCATAGATTGGCGGCTTTTAGATTCTTGTTCGTGTTGTTTGAGCACTCGTTTTAGTTTCGTTATTTCCTCCTCAACAATCCTTAGCTTGTTGCCGAAGTCGTCTCGTTCGGCTCGTGTTTGACTAAGTTCTGATTCAAGCTCCCCAATTTTGAACAGCGCTTCCCGTTCGATTTCACTAGCCTGGTCCAAGGCGCGACCTAGTTCGTCTTCTAGCTCGTTTACCCTCTCGAGGGCGGCAGTCTTCGTTTCGCTATCCTCCATCAGAGCAGCCACATCGAACACATTGTCAAGATAGGCCGAAATTTGAACATGTAGCTCCTCTGATTCCGTTAACCTTAGCTTCTCCAGATACTCGTCTAAGCCTAGTGCAGTAAATTCGTACTGCAGATGCACCCTGTAGTTCATGTCCTCCACGGAATGTACAACGATATTTACAAATTGCATACATGCAACCATAAAATCTATATTGAATAGTTCGTAGTTCATAAAGTACTCCATCAGCGTCTGGAAACGACGCTGTTCGGAGCAGAACCTTCTTAAAGTTATCGAATGCCGATAGAATGATTTCGTGGCCACCTTTTACCAAGCAAATGGCTGCCAGTAGTTCCAGCACCAATGCCTTCGTCCGCAGGGACTTGTGTATCAGACTTAACGCTATACAGTTGATCGCTTCCCGGTGCTGTATCACCATATTGAAGCCATACTTGTTGTTCATGATCGCCCTCATGCACATTATACACACATGAATGTCATCCGTCGTCAGGCCCATGTTGAGCTTCGCGATATGCCGCGATCTTCGCTTTATACTGGGACTGTCCATCATGTCCCCGAGCCCGGGTCGCATGAAGCCATTGGTTCCAACTTTGTGGTTGGTTTCGTTGCTCCCGTACGACGTGATTGTCGTATCCTTGGGGTTAAGGCCTTCGTCCGATTCGGACTTGGCTTCCTGTATCCGCTGCTCGTGACGCATCATCGCTAGCCGAAAGCTCAGATAATCGATCAACGCATCCAGGCCTTGGTTTTCGTCGTCCAGGAACTCCTTCACCCACTCGATGTGGTTTGTGCGGAGTGAAATTTCCAGATCCCGTAGAACCTGTGTCGATGTGGATTCGCCGACCATCTTTCGTTTCTGCAATGGTAAGGTAAGAGGAAAAGATTTGATCAAGAATGAGTGAAGTACGTATTTGTTCGCTTATTAAAGATTGAGACTTCATTGAGAACAATATCATGTTAGCCGATTGTTAGTATTTTTATCTCCAAATCAGAGGTATAGGTCTTCATTTAAGTGACAATATCAAGGGAGGGGATGTTAGGAACTTGAATTACATAACTTATAGATCCGGTTTGCAAGATGTGACGATCTAAAAACAAACGTTTGATAGCCACATAAAATACGTCACAGTGGCCATATTGTGTGTGACGTATTTTATGGATTTCCCTTCCGTAAAGGCGCCGTTCCCAAATTTCGAAACGCAAAATTGTGTTGTCTTACGTAGCCGTCGGGGTCAATATGACCCGGAATGGATTTTAAAAATGCTATAACTTTCCAAAACAAACATCTACACGTTTGAATTTTCTTGGCTTTTTCTAAATCATTCTAAATCTAAAGCCATTTTTTTTTACGTTTCTGAAGGGCTGTTGAAAAAAAGTTACTAATAAAGGTGTTTCGGGTCATATTGACCCGGATCTCAAATTCACGTTGTGGGAAATTTATACGACCAAATTTAAAGTCATTGCAGTTAAAATGTTTATTAGAGTCCCAATATTAAGTTTCTGCTGGCCTTTTAAACCCAATTGGCCACAAGGAGTCTGTGCCGGAAGAAGGCATGTTTTGCCACGATCCGTGACGCAGCGAAAGATACAAATTTTCATCGGAACATGCTTTTCGACGGTTCAAACTTCATGATTTATCATGAATTGTCTACTTATAGCCTTGACAATATTGGATATTCCGGAACAATCCGGATGCCTCGAGGGAACCCTTCAGAATGGGACAAATGCGGATTTTCGCCGAAACAGGCTTTCGACGGCTCTAACTTCATGATTTTTAAAATTTAGTCTACTTTCAGCCTTGAAATGGCCCAATGACTATATTAGCTATTTCGGGAGTATCCGGATGCCCCGGGGGAACTGTTTAGGATGCGACAAATATTAATTTCCGCAGGAAAACATGCCTTTCGACGGCTCAAACTCCATGATTTTTGTTAAGTAGTCTACTTCTAGCCTTGAAGTGGATCAATAGCAATATTGGAAATTCTGGGACAACGTGGATACCCCGAAAGAACGTTTTAGAAGTTGACAAAAACGGATTTTCGCTGAAACCTGCCAGTTGAATTGATTTCAGCTGCACATGTTCACGCACGGAGTGATGGCGAATCCGAATATGTTTGCTTCTTAAAGATTTCAGCAATATTCCATTTGCTCCTCATTCAAAACTATGGTATTTTTATTTTCACAGTTGTTCTGGATGAACATCGAAACTCCTGTCAGTTCATTGATGAGGCCACATCACATAACAGTCTGCTATATCATAACCGAAAGTGCGATGTATTCAGCCACCGGCGATTCATAGGGCTACTGTTGGTTGCCCGGGTGCGCTCTTTGCGTCCGCTCTACCATTTTGAAGAAAACCTACAGGTAAAACAGGTATTGTAAGTGTTCGCCGCAACAGCCCCTCGTATCGGCTACCAATAACGGTGATTTGGAAGTACGACTACATGGAGTTTCCGAACAGTAGACCGATGGCTGAACATCGTTTCAAGTGCCTTGAAAAGCGCTTATCCCGGAGTCCAGATTTGTACGACAGTGTTCCTCGTCAGATTGCAGATTTCAAGTCCAAATGTTACATTCACGAAGCAACCGCGACGGAACTGGAGGAAGTGAAGTGAATGAGAAGAAGCCGGGAAAGGTCAGAGTAATCTGGGATGCTGCAGCGAAAGTTGAAGGCGTATCATTGAACCTAATGCTGCTAAGAGGCCCGGACCTGTTGCCACCGCTTTTATCTGTTATGTTTCCGTACCAGAAGCGAGAGATCGCAGTATCAGCAGACGTCCAAGAGATGTTCCTGCAGATGTTTATACGCGAACAGGACCGCAGCGTTTTGCTGTTTCCATACAGAGATTCACCTGAGCTGCCGATCATGGTTTCGGACGTAACAACGAGCGCAATCTCAGTATACCAAGAACCGGAAGGCATAGGACCAAGAGTTGGAATTACCGAAAAGGTCTGCGGCCATCATTTAGCGAAACTATGTGGACGATTACATCGACAGTTTCGATACAGCAGAAGAAGTTATCGAGCTATCGATCCGGAATTAACGTAATAACGTTAATAATAATAACGTTAGATTTAAGATAGGTTCAGTCTGCGCAGCATAACTGAAGACGTAGTAAATAAATAAATAAATAACGTACGAAACCGTCGTCGCCATGGTACACGGTGAAGCGACCGGATGTCATAACCTATGCACAGAGTATCGAAACAGCGTTGCCAGATGAGGATGTGCTTGACGAAGCCCCTTTTTGAGGACCGCTGGAATTGTCGGGTATGTAGAACAGAGTCCTGAATTGGTTCGACGAGGAATGTAGGGAGGTTCTGGAGGAAGAGAAGGACACAGCGCGGGCAGTAATGCTGCAGCAAGAGACCCAACAGAAAGTGGACCGTTATACACGGAAGCGGTAACAGCAGAGCCACCAGTTTCGGGAGAGAGAGAAACGCCACCTGGAAGAAGAGGACTGTGAGCAAATGAAGCAACTGCACCGCACTCAAGAAACGCGGAAGTTGTATAAGAAGCTCAACACATCTCGCAAAGGCGCGACTGGCAAGGGTCAGAGCTGAACTTATTAGGATGAGCTCGGAGAAGCAGTCCATCTGTCTCCATTGGCTGATGGTCCGAATCTGAGACACCGTATTTCTACCGGAGGAGTGGAAATAAAGGGTTTTATATCCCATCTATAAGAATGGCGACAAGTGAGAACTATTGAGCGATCACAAGCTTAAATGTCGCTTACAAAGTACTGTCCCATATCATCATCCGACGTCTACAACCAACAGTGAATGAGTTTGTGGAAATATATCAGGCTGGTTCACCGACTGGCGCTCGACTACAGGTCTTTATTTTAAGGCAAATCATCCAATCTTAACCAAAACTTGCTCAAGAGATTTGAGAAAAAATAGAAGATAAGCTTTTGGTTTTCGTTACCGTAACATCCTTATACGATTCGATCGCAAACGATCGGACTGCCATAGTAAACCATTTATAGGAAGTTATAGCTTTGCCGAGATATTTTAACACCGCGCTTACGGCTATTATATGCTCAAACAAATGTTGAGATTTAAAGCCATTTGACGGCTTCTGGTTATCAATATTAGCTATTTCCTTTATCCGCCTTGCTGGTTGGATGGGAAACTACCAATATTGGCTGCTATGGGAAATACTGGGTGGCTTGATAAGCGGACTGTATGTACTTGAGTTGGGGTTTGAAACCACTATTAACCATACAGACTTACCACATTCAATTTCTATTTTTCTGCTCCAATAATTTTTACCGGAATCTTAACTGCAGATCTAAAGTGGTGCACTCAGTAATCTAATTTACTAAGCTTTGTTTACTCAACTATCGGAGTTTAGTAATGACACGTCAACATTCTTCTTCTTCTTATTTAGCATTTCAAGCCTATTGCTTTCACAATTAGCTTATTGCTTGCTAACAACTTAGTGTTCTAAATGCACTTCCACAGTTATTAATTGAGAGCTTTCTATGCCAGTTACCATTTTTGCATTAGTATGATTGTGTGGCAAGTACAATCATACGCTATGCCCAGGGAGTCGAGAAGTTTTCCTTAACGAAAAATTCCTAGGCCAGACCGGGAATCGAACCCAGCCACCTCCAGCATGGTGTTGCTTTGTAGCTGCGCCTTTACCGACTGAGCTAAGGGAGGACCCAAAATTACTGAAACTTAATACAAAATCGAAAATCCAATACACAGAGCTAGCCTCAGCTGTTGTATGTTCGGCAATAAATAAATCACCTGGCTGAGCATTATTGTATACATCACAAGAATTACTGGTGAAAATGTTTCAGTGTCCCATCTTACCCATTTGAATGATAGACAACGTGTTCTCACGGACGGCTAGGACAGGATTTATTCCACGATTGATTTACAGTTATCCAGCTATACTCATCCAAGGGGAGATTCCGCTGTCCTTCAGGTCCACGCAGGCTTCAGGTACTGTTTTAGCTCTTTGAACCGTGCTATAATTGATTAGATAAAAACGAAGACATAAAGTCCGATCCAAAGTAAATTTGGACGCATTCAAGTGATCTTAACTCAAGAAATAAAGGGCGAACACGAAATTATTGCGACACCGAAAATGTCATGCCAATTTTCTTATAATGTTTAGAATCAAACCAAAAATTTTAGGGTAGTTTTATACATATATTTACTTCAAAAATCAAAAGAAAAGTTAATAGATGGAGCCTTGAGTGTAAAATTGAACGCATTTTCGCTTGATGCCCTCCATCAAAGTCTTTACAGTGTCATCCGGTACCAGTTTCTCAGTTTTTTTTTTTTCATTTTCTTAACATGTCCTTCTCGTCTTTGACTGTCTTCTTGCTCTTCCGAAGTTCCCGCTTCATCACTGCCCAGTACTGCTCCACCGGGCACCGCTCCGGACAGTTTGGCGGATTTATGTCCTTTGGAACAAAATGGACAGAATTGGCCTCATACCACTCCAGGACACTTTTAGAATAGTGGCATGATGACAAATCTGGCCAAAATAGCGGAGCTTCGTCGTGCTGCTGCAAGAACGGCAAAAGGCGCTTCTCGAGGCACTCAGATTTGTAGATCTCGCCATTTACTGTGCCCTTTGTCACGAAAGGCTCACTCCTCAGTCCGCAAGAGCAGATGGCCTGCAAAATGAGATATTTGGAGGCGAACTTCGACATTTTCTTCTTCTTAAATTTGTCGTCCACATAGAACTTGCTCTTGCCGGTGAAAAACTCCAACCCCGGAATTTGCTTAAAATCGGCTTTTATATACGTTTCGTCGTCCATCACACAGCAGCCATATTTTGTCAGCATCTTCTCGTAGAGCTTCCGTGCCCGAGTTTTAGCCGTCGGTTGTTGCCGCTCATCGCGGTTTGGGAAGTTCTGTACCTTGTATGTATGTAGTCCAGCTCTCTTGTTTGCATTCTGGACGTAGCTCTGCGACATGCCGATCTTTTTAGCCAAATCACGGCTTGAGACGTTGGGATTTGCTTTAATCATCCGCTTCACCTTTCCCTCCGTCTTTTTGTTCTCCGGTCCCGGTTTTCTTCCAGCTCCTTTGCCGTGGTCCAACGTCAACCGCTCCTGGAACCGCTTCAACACTCTGGAGATGGTTGAATGGTGAATGTTCAACATTTCTCCCAACTGCCGGTGCGACAGGTCAGGAAATTCCAGGAGTTTGGAAAGAATTTGTTCTCTCGACTCGCGTTGGTTCACCTCCATTTTCTTTGAATCGAAAAACACGACTTCAAGTTTGACAGCATGTAAACTATACACATCAATGAGAAAGTGTGCAAAATTTGGTTGATTTTTACCCAATGGTATGAATGTGTCGCGATAATTTCGTGTTCGCCCTTTAAAAAACATACACGGTTGACCTTGCGGTTGACCAAAGCGTCAAACAAAAAGGTATTTATTCAGCCAACGATATACAACAAGTTATCACATTTCTAGGGTATTTTTTCATTAGGCGAATCTGCAATTGAGAGACTCTCTTTGATTACTTTCTCTTTCATACAAATTCCATTCGGCTTTACGTTTTTCATTCTACTATTTGTAGAGTATGCTAGCCAGCACTCTTGTCTTTCTATCTGTACTAAAGAATCCCTCAAAAGTTTTATAATGGCGCTGTAATAAATGAAAGAGAGCGAGAGAGGAGAGTGCCTCTCATTGTTAGATTCACCTTATTGAAAAAAAATCCTAGATTTCACCGTTTCGAGCGAACTGTCGCACATTACATGTGATCGATGTCATCATGATCTGCACAATCGCTGGTGACACTGTACCGGCGAATTTATTTCACTTTAAACGCATTTGTTGTGCATTTGTCACTTCTTTACCGCATCCTCGAAGTTTTCGCTTGACAATTGCCCAATATCTTTCGATCGGTCTGAACTAGTGGCAATTCGGAGGATTAATCTTTTTGACGACGAAATTAACATTTTTTGCAACATAGCATTCTTGTATCTCCTTAGAGTAGTGGCAGCTGGCTAGATCAAGCCAAAACATAACGTTGGTCTTGTGTTGCCGTATGGAGGGTAAAATCCGCTTTTTCAGACACTCTTTAATGTAAACCTTCGACGTCATTGTGTGAGATGTGATGAAAACCTTGGTTTTAAGGCCACAACTGCAGATTTCTTGTCAAATCACTAGTTTCCGAGCAAACTTATCAGCAAAAACAAATTTATACCTGGAAGGGACATCCCCACTACCAGCTGCCAGGTAAAATTTTCGTCCGGGGATTTGTTAATAATCTATTTTGACATATTTTTCGCCTTCATTAAAATGCAACCATCAAATTTCGTCAAAACTCGTTCGTATAGTAATCGTGCTCGCTTTTTGGCCACTAAATTTTGTTTCAGGGAGCGATTCGGATGCTAACTGGCACAAAAAGACTTATATCCTTCTCTCAAAAGGTTGTTACGCACGCTGGAAAAGTTGGAATCGTATTTCTTGCCAAATCACGTAAGGTTGCCTTTCACGTACCTCACAACTTTTCTCCTCAGCTCTTTGTCCCTAGTGCCTCTTTTAAGATAGATGCGCTGTGATCTATACACACTCAGAGTATCCTTGTAACGTTTGATTAGAAGACACACCGTTGACTTTGGGAATTTTAACACTTTTGCAATTTTTGAGGCAGACCACGAAGGATTCTCTAGATGTTTGTGCACACTTAATTTTCTTTTCTCAAGTTTGAATCAAGGAACTTCGAGATTGCGAGATTCTTATTTCGAGATGCGTCGATCAACCGAGAAAAACTTTTCACCAATTTTTTCGTCAATGAAACATCAACAAATGCCTATCAAACGTTTTTTGTTCCAACCACCAGGGTCGCGGTGGTGTGTTAAACCGTCCAGATTTACTTTGAATTGAGCTTTAGTGTTCCCCGAACTTGTTGATGATAGATACATACATGACAGAATTCCGAAACAATACCGGAACAGTGTGAAGTAAACAAAACATACCGTCCGTGAAATAATACTTTTTCGGAAGGGGCTCGGGCACGGCCAGCGTAATCTGAATAGTCATTAAAGCCAAACATGTTCCAACGGACATACTCGGTCAACCAAGAATTACTAACGCATGATTAAGTTGGTGGCCTAAAACAAATTAAAAAAAAACTAAATAAAGATTAAAAAGTTACAAAACCAGCTACTATTCAATAACTGAAGCTACGCGTAGTTTCCCCCCTGCCTTACACGCTATGCTTCATATTTTTCCATTGCATAGTGTATAAATATTTACTGTTCTTGGGTTCCGTTGAGTCATTTCAGACATCCAAGCCCTCCAAATCGGATTACCCTAACATCACCAACTGTACGACTTGTTGAAGTATTTATCATTGTAAAGCTTGCTTCAGATAGAATTGGAACAAAAACAATTGCCTGTATTTCAGTTATTTATTATTGAATTCAAGATCTTTTTTTATACAAATGTAGCGTTTTCTTCATACTTTAAGAAAAAATACGGATAAAATTATTCGTCACGGTTTCGAAGGAATTCTCGAATTTTTCCTGTAACACGGCTCATTAGGCGGCGCACACCTTCTTCGTCCATCGTTTTAGCTATCTTATTCCACCAGGTCTTCATCTGATTGATGTCTTTGACAACCTTTCTCTTTGCCTTGAGTCTCATCTTCATGATTGCCCAGTATTTCTCAATAGGGCGGAACTGGGGGCAGTTGGGTGGGTTAAGGTTTTTCGGAACACCCTGGACCCCTTTCTCTGCATACCATTCTTGAAAGACTTTTCTGTAATGACAGCTTGCCAAATCTGGCCAAAACATTACGGGATGGTCGTGAGATCGAATGAACGGCAAAATTAGTTTTTGAAGACACTCTTTTTGGCATAGTTCCGACGTCATTGTCTTATTTGTAACGAAAACTTTCGTTTTTTTGCCACAGCTGCAAATGCCCTGCCAAATCATGAATTTTCGTGCAAATTTGTCGGCAAAAACAAAATTTAATTTGGCTGGAACATCCCCCCGAGCCGTTGCCAAGTAAAATTTTTGACCTGGGATTTGCCCGAAGTCAGCCTTGACATAGGTTTCATCGTCCATCAGAAGACACCCGTCGAACTTGGTCAGCACCTGGTCGTATAGCTTCCAAGCACGGATTTTGCCACACTATTCTGTTTTATGGTCCGATTTGGCTATTTGCTAGCTCGATACGACTTGATTCCTTCCCGGAGTCGAGTTCTCCTCACGGTACTATGGGCAGCACCGAATTTTCTGGCCGAATCACGGTCCTACAGATTGGGATTCCTCTTAATCGTCTTCAAAATCTTACCACGCAGTTTCCGGTCGACAGTTCCACTCCGACGATTGGCTTGAGGCTTCCGAATCGTCGTCAATGTTTCCTTATACCGTTTGATAACGCGCCATACGGTATTTCTGGGCAATTTCAGCTGTTTAGCTAGCCTAGATGCAGACTACAATGGATTTTCCAAATAACTGTGCGCAATTTTTTCCCTTCTTTCGGCTTCCATGTTGATTGTTTACAAAGTACAGTCGATTTGCGGAATGTCAAAACTATATACGTGACGCTGACAAAATTCCCGACACGTGGGCGCCAAGAACTTCCAAATACGTCCACCAGGAGCCCCACAATACGAGCAAAAGTTTGTTCCAATTCTAAATGAAGCAAGCCTTACTCAATGAGAAAAAATACAGTCAACTAAGGAGTATACAAATAAAGGGATTATTCTAAATTAATTTATGATAGGTTGAATCATTCTGATTTGCCCCACATAGAAACGATATGGAAAACACCCAAGTACCCATAACCAACTATAGGAACCATAACGTTAACTTAATAATCGTAAATAACACCCCACTGCAGATAAACAAGATGGTTTGCAAAGTGTAAATCAGCCGGCCAATTGTGCGTTGAACATACACGCACATTCTGTTTTCAACATTAATCTTCATTGAACTGTTAGGCCAGAGGGAGGAAATCCGAAACCATTCCGCAAATGCACGCCTCTATGAGCTGAGTCGAAGATTGATGGCATTGGTCAGTGGCGATCAATCCGGCCCTGAGTTAGGGGGGGAAATTGCGGCCAACCCGCATCCTGTGCCATTGGAGATCCAGATCAAGTGGACGCTATATTACAACGGGTATCGATGAAGTTGCATCGTCCAAGGTGACATTTTGTTTTGATCTCGCGTTATAGCACGTACATTCATTGGAAATCGGCGACCGTTGGGGTTTTATTACCGCCGCGGCTGGCTTGGGCATCAGCAAGTGCGAGAATGCTTGACCCATTCCATTCCATTGTGCGCATCATTGATCCTGACGAATGGTAATCGGATCGGATTGGATCGGATAGCAGGGAATGATATGTGGTATGACCTCTTTTTCTATCAGCATCTCCGGTTGATCTAGTTTGGTCACGGGAGAAGATGTGGAAGATTTGTGGCTTTGTTTTGAGAATAGTGACGGTGAATTCTTTAGTTTTTGGTACCTATATTCGTTTAACACCTATTAGTTACAAATGTCGACTTACCCGATGACTTCGCGAAGCTTTCGGATCCAGATAGGTTCGCAGCTTGGTGAGATAATGCGCCGGGGGATCTTTGGCGTGGACCATTTCCTAGACGAGAGCAAAGAAAAGCGAAAGGCAGATAAAACACATTAGTATACAATAGGCTAGGCAGGGCTTGGTGCATATCGGTTTTCAGGGCGTATACATATATACATATGAATGAGTAACAATTTCCCATCGGATTCAGAATGATAATGAGTACAAAACCGTATGAGTAATACACCGCAAGTGGGATGTTTTATTTATGAACTTTTGCCCGCCATTTCATTATGATACTGTAAGTAGTGGCAGAATCGGTAAAAATAAAATAACCATTACATCATTGTTTTTATTTTTAGATGCAGCAGTAGTTGCAGTTGAGGCGCTTATCGTTGTTTTTCACTTTCAGTTTGGTTCAGCTGGTAGCAGTGCGGTTATACTCGATGGTTGAATGTACATTGTACAAACAGGCGATAAGTACATTAAATGCAAGCATTAATCACGGACGGGAATCAGTTGCATTATTACATCGTCGGAGTATGCAGTTGTTAAGTAGCTGTCGTGCAAGCTGCGGAGATAACAACGTTATCAATGTACGTTGCGTTTTCTTGAAGCATTTGTTTCGTGCGTTCCGATGTGATGTGAATCGATCAGAGTTGAGAAGTGGGTCGGCTCAAGATCCATTCATTCAAGACGCATCCATTCATTGATGACGCCGCATGAAGTTCTAGGCTGCTCGTCGAAGTGAGTGATTATTATTCGTTTCTCGGAAGACGCAAGGATAAACTTATTAGCTAAAACCAAAAACAAACTTGCAAGTTTCCTTATGGATCTTTCATAAAAATAATTCCGAAAGGTCGTAAAATATCGATTTTTTTTCACAAATCAAGGGTGTGCGCTATATCGACAAATTCCATATATGCAGTATGTCTCATAAAAAATGCGAAAATCCATACATCAGTTTCAAATAAGTTGGTTTTCATAGAAAATGATAAAACAATCATTTTATTTAGGGAATCGTTTATTAAGCCTTTCATGATTACATTACTCAATATGTCCATCATTTTCCTCCATCACCTTCTCCAAACGGGGACGGAATCGAGATCTCAATGTATGAGGCGGTCATAGAGTTCCATGCCTTGGTCATGAACGCTTTCAGGGCGCCAACACTGGGGTGAGAACGCTCACAAGCCTTAGACTGAACATATGCATATATTGAGTAATCCAAAGGATTCAAGTTCGGGCTGCCAAAATTCCATGTTTTCCTTTTGCCACGCTTGAGTCCTTCTTGAGGTATGACACGGGGCTCTTTCCTGTTGGAAATTGACGTGTTGGTGTGCTCCAAAGTTGGCTTTCATCAATGGCAGAACGTGGTCCTTCAAAATGTTCATTAGCCTGGGACACGGACATATGAAAGAAAAAAATATTCGCTCCCTAATGAGTTTTGGAAGCCTTTTGGGTCCTATAATAACTGTGCAAAATTTCAAACTATATTTTTGCGCAAACTATATTTTTGCGCACGAGGTTTTAATTTTACATAGGATTTTATATGGGAAAACTTACTTTTACATAGAATCATCTGGCGAGGTGACCCGTTGCCATCTAAAAATAAGTGAATCAAATTTTCCTCTTGGAAATTTTCCAAGGAAACTTTTCTTTGAAGACCGCAAAGCAATCCGACGATTGTGGAAAAAGTTATTAAGCTAAATCTGATTACAATCCAAACGAACGGCTCATTGAACTGTTTTTCCTAACAACACTGCCACCTGCAGCATGGCCTGTAGCCTGCTGCTGTCGGCGCGAAGCAATCACGTTATTGTGGGGCGTTTAGGGAAGCCGATATCATGCACATAGAACAGTTTGACAGTTGACTCCGTTAGAACAAAGTTATACAAAGCTACCGTTGCAAGTTCGAATTATGATCTGTTGCTTGAAGAAAATGGAACAATGTCGATTCCTTTTGTTGGCGTAGTTTTGAACTCGTTCAAACAGGGATGCCAAATATTTTTTTCAAATGTCTGTGATAAAAATTTGAAATGTCTGGGAATGTCTATAAAAGTCTGTAAATTTATTCAGAAAATACGTAATAAGAGAGACGAAATGACGTAATAAGAGAGCGAGTTATGTCATTATCGCTATTTGTGTGATTATGTTAACATGTCTGCATCTACTTCTTGGATTGTATGCAACCTTACACTATTGTTTCATATTTTTAAAGTGACACTGCAGCTTGAAGCATTCGCATAGATGACACAATTTTCTATAGTTTTTATTCCCCTGTAACGCTCTTTCCAGTTTTGTATTTTAAATTCACATATAAAATCAACAGACTGTTTTTGATTGAACAATAACCGTTGATGATGTGTACTATATTTTAATATGGTGTAAACATCACTCATGATTATCAGTATCATTATGGTCATATGAATGATTTTTGTATAGATTGCTTCTACGGTTAGTCAGTGATTATCTCTTAAATTTTTGATCTTCTGCAAGGCTCTTCACTTTATTCTGGGAAGTTTCCTCCTGAACTTCAGGCAAAATTCCTAATGAACTTCTTGACAGCCACTCCTTATTTTCTTCAAAATTCACATTTGAGAACCTTACCTTCCAGAAACATTTGGTAACTTTTTTCCTGAACATAGTACTTTCTAAACTTCTGATAAGATAAGACTACGAAAAAAGTTTTTGCAAAACTTTGAGAAAGTACTCTCCAGAAATTATTGGAAAATCTTCTTAAGTTAGTGTTAGTTGTTAGAAGTTTCTTTCTGAACTTCTGAGAAGTTTTTTTCTGAACTGCCGAAATAATATCTTCTGAACTTCAGGGGAGTATTTGCCTGAACTTCGGGGAAATTTGTTCCTGAATATCTGAGAAATTCCTGCTTGAACTACTAGAAAGATCCCCCTATACTTCTGGAAAGTTTCTTCCTGATTTTATCAAAACAATCTACCATAATTTCTGGGGTTTCGTGAACTTCGAGAAGTTCTCATTCAGAAATGCTGGAATGTTCGATTTGGAACTTTAGGGAAGCTCTCTAGCACTTCTGGGTAGTTCCGAGTTTTTGGTCTCTTCGCAACTTCTGAGAAGTCCTCTTGTAAACTTCTGAGGAGTCCCCTAATATTTTTTTTGAAAAATTCCTTCTTGACCCTACAGGTAGTGCCCTCTCTGGTAGGTTTCTTCCTGAAATTCTGGGAAGTTTTTTCCTGAGCTCATTCTTTCCAAACTTCTGATTGGTCCCATCCATAACTGCGAGTAAAACTTTATTCCAAAATTTTTAGGAAAATTCCCTTAAATTTGTTCTTGAAGCTTCTTCCTAGACTTCTGAGAAGTCCTCATCAGAACTTTTGGGAAGTTTTCTCCAGAACTTTGGAGAGTTTGTTCCGGAACTATTGGGAAATTCGTGCTCAAATTAGAAGGAAGCCCCCAATGCTCCTGGGAAGTTTCATTTTTTTCTCTCCAAAGAATTTTGAGAAATCTTTATTCTGAAATGCAGAATGTTCTCGTCTGAGCTTTAGAAAAGCTGCCAAGCACTTCTAGGAAGTTACAACTAACCATTCGAGATGTTTCTTCCGGAACTTCTGGGAATTTATTTCCTGAACTTGAGAGAAGTTCTTTCCTCAGGACGCATCGTCCTAAAGATTTTCCTGATTTTTTGATAAATTATAGGTAGTGCCATTCTTGGAAATTTGGGAATGTTTTTTTTCTGAATTTCTGGGAAGTTCTACTTTGAATTTCTGGGAAGAACTCCAAAACCTCTGGAAAATTCCAAACTTCAGAGAAGTCCTCTTTCCTACACTTCTTTTTGAAGCTCTGATAAGTCCTCTCCTGATTCTTGGGGAAGTTTTGTCTTGAAATTCTGGTAAGTATGATCTTCGTTGCTCCCAATACTTCTGAAAAGTTTCTACCTAACCATAGGAGAGGTTTTTTTTTCGTGCGGGTCTCTAAATTTCTCAAATATGATTTGTATTGTTGTGAACCTTGATTTTCGTTGTGACTTAATAGCAAAGGACCAATATTACCAACGCTTTGACAGTAATTTTTCGCAAGGGTTTGAACACGCGTGGGATTGAACACTACATAAGTAGGGACTATATATTACCCTCGGAAAGGGCCTATACGATACTTATCTCCAGGCCCATTGTACCTCCAAGTGGCCCACCAATTTCGTTTCTTCAAGGATTTCTACTTTAAATGATACCTACGATATTTCAAAATATTACAACAAAGCTTTTTACCGTATATGCTATACTGTTCAGATCCTCGTACGTTTTAAATCCGAACGTCAGAGAATACCTTTATTTGAAATTTAAAAAAATATTTCAAATGTCTGTAAAAGTCTGCAACCTAAATGCTAAATGTCTGCATCGTTAAAAAAGTCTGCAATAAAAATGATAAGTCTGCAAATTTACAGACATGTCTGTAAATATGGCATCCCTGTGTTCAAAGCCAAAATAATGCCAACAAAAAGGGATGCGCTTCAAGTGATGTTTTATTATAATTACTTGAAGCATTATGCCATCCCAGAGTGCATCAAAGAAGTGGCTAAAATGGTTGTAAAGTTAAAATTAAAGTTAAAATGGATTTGAAGTTAAGTGAAGTATTGAAGTCTTAGTAGCGGCACATTGACTGAAATACGATTTTTTCATATTTCTTTGAGTCATATTTCTATGATGTACCAATTATGTAAATTGCATTAATATTTTGAATTCTTAAGCTTAGAGTCAATTGTCTGAAAAAGATATTTATTCGTTTTTCCGAGCATCTTATTTTGCAGAGCTTCGGGTTGAGCCTATATTTCTTATTTAGGGGGTCTTACTCTACTCTTGATGTTTTAAGTTAAAATGTTTAATTGTTTAGATAAGTTTTGTGCAAAAACATGTAATCCCTTTAAAAAATTACGCTTGCGTATAAATGACCCCGTTAAAAATGCTAGGTCCACTATACCGGAAGCGTGTGCACAGTATCATCCAAACCAAAGATTATATGCGCATGATATCGGCTGCTCTCCATGTCGAGTGAACACCGCTTAACAACGTGGCAGTGTTGTTAGGAAAAACAGTTCAATGAGCCGTTCGTTTGGATTGTAATCAGATTTAGCTTAATAACTTTTTCCACAATCGTCGGATTGCTTTGCGGTCTTCAAAGAAAAGTTTCCTTGGAAAATTTCCAAGAGGAAAATTGGGTGCACTTATTTTTAGATGGCAACGGGTCACCTCGCCAGATGATTCTATGTAAAAGTAAGTTTTCCCATATAAAATCCTATGTAAAATTAAAACCTTGTGCGCAAAAATATAGTTTCACCGATCGAGCTGAAATTTTGCACAGTTATTATAGGACCCAAAAGGCTTCCAAAATTTAAAAAGGAACTGGAATTTGAATTTTGACCCAGGCTAATGTTCATGTAATCCTCGGTATTAACATTGATTCCAGCTTTGATAAACATGGAGGCATTTTCAACTGCCTCCATATTTATCAAAGCTGGAACCAATGCGGAACTGCCCCGAAAACCATGACTCCAGCCGGATGTAAGCTTGAATTTCACGTTCTCTGGAACATCCTCAATCTTCTTCGGAGAAATAAACCTGTCTGTACGTATATTAGATACGGGATCGGTGAACATTTTCTCATCGGTGAATACAATGATAGTATGCCACTTTTTTAATGCTGACAACAAACGTTTCGAGCGCTCCAGCCGTAGTTGTTTGATTCGGTCCGTTACCAGGTGGCGCTTTACTCTTGCCTTGGACGAACATTTCAAGTCATCTTTGACCAACCATTGCATGGTTGTTTTTGAAATATCGGCTTCCTTAGCCCATATCCGGATCGATCTGCTAGGGTTTCGCCTCACTTTGTCTCTCACTGATCTGATCGCCTTCGGTGTGCGAGCGGACCGTGGACGGCCACTTCCCGGCTTCCGTGGACGTGGGCCATCAAGGAGTGAACGTTGGATACGGTAAATGGTAGCCAGGTGGCATCCCACAATCGTTGCAATTTGTTTTACGGGCTTTTGGGTAAGCAGCAAACTACCCAGTTAACCAATAAGCAGTTTCAAAGCGTCACCTTAAATGCAACATAAATGCCGGATTTGGCCCAATATACGGCTGCTTTACTGCAATGCTATGATAATGCTTCATTAATGCTACTTTGCATTCGAAATGCTTATCACAGGCTACAAGCATTTCAACATTTGGAATGCAACTTTACAACAGATAGCATTCAAGATGCTGATATAATGCTGATATAATGCTTGTAGCATCTGAAATGCAAATTTAGGGTTGATTTACTACATATAAAATGCTTATTGGTTACCTGGGTAGTCACAACCTCCTTGGCGTACATTTGTCTCAACTTTGTTACTCGCGAACCACTGCACAGTGGGCAAAAATGGATCCAAAATCCCATTAATTTAGACGACGCAGGGTAGGATCCTGAAAAATAGCTTATCTTATGGGATAAAATGCGGGGAATCGAATGGTGTTTGTTTCATTTAGGGTTAACCACAGTAAGTGTCCCATTTTGCTCATTTCGCCCTTCATTTTGAATGCAAACCAGAATTATTACCCAAAAACTAAACTTGGTGCTACTACATTGAACCCAAATGCACTGTAAATTTGCAAAAAAAAGCTGAAGAAATTTTAGTTTGATCGGATGCCAGGAAGTGGTCCATTTTACCAGATTTTCCCTCACACATGCATAAAACTCATATACCATGTGGTTCGGAAGATTGGCGCCAGTCATATTGCTCTCACTTGCACTGTACTTATGTAAAAATGTCCGGAAAATTGAATGGTAATGGTTTCGTTTAGAGTTGACATGAGTAAATTGTCCATTTAACCCGAATTCCCCTCATAATTTAATAATCTCATATATGTCATGCTGTTTTGAAGTTCAGCGCTAGTAATTTTGCTCTCAATTGCATTGTAGCTATGAAAAATGTCCGTTGAATCGAATGGTGATGGTTTCGTTTAGAGTTGACCTCAGTAAATTGTTCATTTTACCCGAATTCCCCTCATAATTTAATAATCTCATATATATCATGCTGTTTTGAAGAAGATCGGCGCTAGTAATATTGCTCTCACTTACTTTATAGCTACGAAAAATGTACGTTGAATCGAATGGTGATGGTTTCGTTTAGGATTGGCCACAGTAAATTGACCATTGTTCCCGATTTTCCCTCATACATGAAAAAACTCATATAACATGCGATTCTGAAGATTGGCGCCAGCACTGCTACTCTCACTTGCAATTTATTTTTGTAAAAATGTCCGGATAATCGAATGGTGACGAAAAAGGAGTAGGCTCTGGCTCTGACTGGACGTTTTTTTTTCTCGCTGTCATTTTTAAAGTTTTATCTAGTGTTTTGAAATTAATTAGATAGATTTAATTAATGGTGATTTCGTGTTCTAAAACGTGCTCTGATTTTGTTCAACTAGCAATTACGGAGAAAGTGTGTGGAGTAAAAATTACCTGTGCAGTATTCAGCTGGTGGCCTGATTGAGATTTTTGGAGCGGATACGGGACTGAATGGAATTTAGCTAAGTATTTTTTACTCTTTTTTTCCTGTATAGTTTTACCTCCCGTAGCGGATGTTGTGCACAGGCCCCATTTCTGAACGCAGTATTTTTGGCTATTGCACCATTAAAACAATAATCAGATTGAAGTTGTTATTATAGAGACAATTATTTCAATTGAAAATCCACTTGATTAAGACAGAGCTGAAGTTTGCATGTGTGTCAACCATACTTTTGCATTGAATGCGTTTTATCAGCTAGTTTTTCATAAAAAACAATTTTCTAAAAACGTGTTTTCTGGTTATCTGAGTTAGAGTTGCCGTCTTAAATATATTACGTTTTACAGAGATTTAGCTTTCTTTCAAACATGAGCTATCTTTTACGATTATATTTATCAGCTGATCGTTGGCCTTACAAAAACATGCACTTTCTGAAGTGCCTATTTATTTTGTTGTACTAGTTGTTAGCACTTTCTTTGCTTCGCTGAATTTACTATAGATTTCTTCTTCTTCTCCTTCTTCTTAACGTTAGTCTTTGAGTTGTGTTGTTAATGTTTGTTTTAGTGTTTTTGTTCTTTATTTGATATAAATTCCGTGTTTTTCGTGAAGCAAATTATTCCGGAGCATGTTTAGCGGATTGTTATATTTTTAATAATTGTTCTTTTTGTGTAACCTCTTGGTTATGCAGTCAATGCCAATTCACCTTCAATAGCACCCAACAACTAATAAACACATTCAATAATAAAGTTTTTCAAATAGGGTTTTTAAAATCGTGACGTTACCGTTAATCTCCCTAGAAGCACGTTTGTTACAAATTGATTGGATCAACTACAATATTACCCAATTAAGTCACAATAAAGTTGTTGTCAACTTCATCGTTACCGTGTATGCTGGATCTGACGTCCCTTGTGATGCCATGTTGTTGTTTAGCGATGCAATTAGGAGGCAAATCTTCTGGCAAGTTATCTTTCTCCGTCGTACTTATATTTTTAGAAATTCTTCTCTTTTCAGAGAGCGAGTAATGGCGCTATAACCATAAGCCATATGGGGCTAGGGCTATGGTGAATGCTTAAGTCCCAACCGTGTGAAGAAAAATGGAGCATCACTTAACCTTCTTAGACTAGATGCTCCCAACGACCATTTTAAATAAGTTTTTGTTCTGTACACCAAACAGGGCATTCTGTTTAATCTCTGACTATTCACTTCCATTTTCCTTTGATATCTACTGAAGGCTACGTGGGTTCCTCGTGTCTTTTTAAGGTGGATATCATATCCTCCCTATCTACAACAGTTCCATGGACATGACCAAGTGCAATGTTTTGACATGCAATGTCTCCACTGATTTGACATGCAATGTTTTTATTATTGACATGCAATGTCTCCACTGAATTATTCCTCATCGTAGCTCCATCCACGAATTATGCAAACGTCAATGCTAATGCTAATGCTAATAATGTCCGGATAATCGAATGGTGATGGTTCCATTTAGGGTTGACCTCAGTAAATTGTCCATTTTACCCGAATTCCCTTCATAATTAAATAATCTCACATACCATGCGGTTCTGAAGATCGCCGCTGGTAATATTATTCTCACTTGCACTGTACTTATGTAAAAATGTCCGGAGAATCAAATTGATGGTTTCGTGTAGGGCTTAAATATTTTTTTAACAATATCTGTAGTTTTTATCAAATTTAGCAAAAAATGTCGAAAATGTAACGTTATAAATCTATGGAATAATCGATAAAATTGCATGGATTTGCCATAAACATGTTTCAAATGATCCATAAATAGGTTCCAAAAACTTGAAAAATTGATCTACTAAATGTAACTTTTATGCGATGAAATATATGCAAATGATCCTTGAATTATTGAAAATGTTCCATAAAACTATGCATAAAGAACTATAATTTTTTTAATATGTTCCATAGCATATCAACTTTGTGCACTAAAACATAGAGGTATGATCTATAAATTATTCTCATTGTTTTGATTTAGTGCCAACGTAAGAATTGCAGTACACTTATGAAAACGCGACGCGAGATTTGACACAACACTTATGGTTCTTAGAAAGAAAAGAAATTGGAAGAAATCAATTTAAAGATAATTAGAGTTTTCATATTTTTGATTCCTTACACTTATTCTTGTCTCTTGAAACCCATGGTTTGCATTTTTGATAAGTCAACAAAATCTCTCTAATCATGTGTATCTTCGTTTCCGTCATGTAAAATACGCTTGCATCTAATAATCAACGATGCGGAAATTTTAAGTAGATCAAGTAAAATTCAATTGAGTTAATATTATAAGGATTTTCAAGTCGCATAAATTTAAAAACTCATGTGACTTAGGAGATTTTTGAATGCTCTTTTTATGTGCATAAGACGTGGCTGGGTAGCTCAGTGATTACCCGTTCTGCTCACTGAGCAGATGGTCGGGAGTTTAATCTCCCGTCACTTGCTTCCTTCTACAGGGTGCGGCAGAACATAATGCGAAAATGTTCAAACTTGAGTATTGGGTTAATTCGCGTAGCTAGTGATAAATTTCTGTCGAAAGTGTATTTGTTTATTCGATTTGGGCATATGTTGAAGCACGACCCTGCGAAACATCACACCCTAGTATGAAAACCCTGAATCAACCATGACACGCACATGGCAGTCAATGTCGGAGGACTACGTCAAAAAGGCATGCTCTGGCTTCCGACGTCGGCTCGAGGATGTTATTAATAAAAATGGAGGACACATTTAATAAATTTGTTTAAAAGACTTTATAAAGATAACTGCACTCGAAAATGTTGAATTAGTTGAAAATGGGATTTGAAAGAAATAGAACAAATTTTCGCATTATTTTCTGCCGCACCCTGTATCACAATTATATTATTTTTAAATAAAAGCTGTCTACTGTACTTTCATTGATCGCATCACTTTCCACAGTGCATGCATGATCTAAAAATAACCTGCCTCCCCAACAAAAAGAACTATCCTTCCCTTGAAAACGGTGGAGACGCAGGGAGTATTATTCCTGCAACGTATAAAGACTGTACTCGTAAGAAATGAGACACAATGGTTAGCTTGTAACTTTTTATCGGGTAGGTAAAAATTGATGAAACTTTGACTGAAATTAGCTAAGAGTTAGTGTTGTAAATTTCATCACAATTAAGTCTAGAGGCCGTAAGTGTAGCAAGTGGAAACCCAATCGATGATTAACATAGTTTAAGAGTTTTTGAATAAATAAAAACTCAAAACCGAAATTTGTTGTTAACCTTCCTAAGATATTGGGGTCAATTCTGACCCATGGTGCAACTTCAATGTACGCTATCTTTTTTATTTTTAATCCAATCGGACTAAAATTTTCGGACTTTCAATATTTTACGGAATTTTTCATTTTTGTATAATATTTTTAAGGTGGTTGTAAAAAAAAGTGACACACGACACATTTGGATCAAAATTGACCCGGATTCCTACGCTTCTTAGTAAATGTTTGCATACCATTTGAAAGTTTCTGGTCTCAAAAATGCATTGGATAAAAAAAAATACTGGTTCCGGTAACACTATTCCCCGGGAATCTGTCACAAAGGGAAGGAAGTTCATGTTTGGCTGTGTTAACAGAAATGCATATAAAACATTTCCGACTCATTGTAGAGAATTGACCGTCTTCAGCAAATTTTCTCAATGCGGAACGAATCGTCTTTTTATATTATCATAATAGTTCCAAATCATGCTGCAGAGATGGCGCTGCAGCCTTTCTTTGCCAAATGAATCTCTAAAGAGTTGCCGACTTGGGCAAAGTTGTTTGGAATATAAAATGAAGTAATTTGACATTACCAGATTAGTTGCAGATTTCGCCACAGAGATGGCGCTGCAGTCTATCTGTCAAATGAAGCTTCAAAGAGTTGCCGTCTTCGTTAAAATTGATGAGAAGGTAAAATATAGTCACTAGATATTAACAGATTAGCTCCAAATTGCGCCGCAAAGATGGTGCTGCAGCCTATCTTTGTCAAATGAGACTCTAGAGAATTGCCTTCTTGAGCAAAGTTGTTAAGGATGTAAAATGAAAACATTTGAAATATCTCATTAGTTCCAGACCGTACCGTAGAAATGGCGCTGCGACCTATCTTATGTGATATCTAATGGAACTAATGTGATAATCTCACAAGACGGCAAATGACATACTGAGAAACTTTGCCCAAGACGACAACTCTCTAGAACTTCATTTGGCAAATATAGACTGCAGCGCCATCTCTGTGGCACGATCTGGAACTAATATGGAAATGTCAAAAGACGACAAATGACATACTAAGAAACTTTGTCCAAGACGGCAACTCTCTACAACTGTATTCTGTTCACACATCGAAATCTAAACCTCCTTCCTTTTGTAGATGATTCCCGGTGGCCAATGTTAGTGGAATGCATTTTTGAGACCATAACCTTTCCAAGTAGGTACAAACATTGTGTCTAGGTTGATTTCTACACATCAACTATAATAGAGCACAATGTTGATCTCGAGTCACATACTATTAAAAAGTTCATAAATGTTAAGCCTTGTCTTAAAGAAGTATATTAACCACTTCAGGCCTAAAGGGTCATATATAACCCCAGAAGAAAAATGGCGGTATAAAATCAAAGACTGAATAAAAATGTACACTTTCTTCGGCAAATTTATTGTACATCAAAGCATATGAGTTTAAGGCCTATTTGACGACCTAGAGCTTCCTGAATATGAAGAAATTCAGGAAGAAAAAGTAAATGCCTTATTAATAGTATAAAACGCAGTTTTAGACTATGTTAAACATGCATACGTATGATTAAAGTTTTGGTGATAAACGTTAAATATTTTTGTATCTTTCTAGGATGTTCTACGTTATCCAAAAAGTAATTGAGTTCAGAACTTGAGATCTACAGTCGTAAGAGTAGCTTTTAGGGCTATATATTAGTATGTTATGTATTAAAACATACTGCATGAATCTCTTGAAAGGTCAACAGTCATTAATTGATAACTTTGTGATGTTCTAGGCAATCAAAACTGTCTTTGAGTTCAAAACTTAAGACCTACAGCAGTAACTATAGCTTTTTATAGCTATACAGAGTAACGATACGTATTCAATCATATTCAGAGAATGTTTTAGAACGTTAACAAACATTACGATATAAACTGGGATGATCGGGGTCATCCAAAATGTCCTTGAGTTCAGAACAAAAGATCTACAGTTGTAACAGTAGGTTTTGGGACTATGCAAAGGAATAATATGTATTTAACAATATTCATTGAGTAGTCTAGTAGGTCAACAAACATAATGCGAAAAACTTGCGATATTCAAGGTCATCAAAACTGTCTTTAAATTCAAAACATAAGGGCATCTTCAACGGTGATCCAAATCGTGGATTGGATTTATTTTTTTAGACCAAACGCAAATACATCGCTGCACCGGTGTTGTAAATTTTGTTTTATACTGGATCTATTTTGCATCATTTTAAAACTGGTATATGTTTTGATCTATTCTTGCAGCAATTTGGAACAAGAAAAATATCGTTCCAAATCACTACACGCTACTTGATAATACCAATTATTGAGTAAAATTTTAGCTTTTACTAAACAATAACTCAATTTTATTGAGTATATTCCGAGGGATATTTGAATATGTGAGCCGAAAAGTAACCGTGTTTGCTGCATGTGATGCTGGCGGTGGACTAAAAAGTCGTGTTGCTGTCGAATGCTGATAATTACCTCCACTTGCTCCCGGTGCTAGTTAATTGCCTTTTCGTTTCATTCCTTCATAACGAATGCTTGTCTTAGTTTTTTGACAGCCACTGCATTTTCCGGAAAACGATGACTGATGCGGAGGTTCCGAGATTCTGAATAGTATTTCGATTGCTCGGAAATGAGAAAAAATGAAGTCTTTAAAGTAAACAATCTGTTTATTGATAGATTGGTCATACATTCACCTGTATGAGCTTGCAAATAGCTCATACAGATAAATTTTTGAGAAGCCTCTAGTTGACTGTAGTTGTCGCATAATGTCCAGGAACATCTCCCTTGGCATGTGGAAACGCGGAAAGTGCTTCTAGTTGTATGTTTGCGTGTCGCTAAAGTAGTCTTGGAACAGCTGATGACCGGAACGGAAATCACGGTCGACGTTTGGGCGTCATCCAGGATGTGACCCTCTCCGTTTCGACTCGACGTTTATCCGCTGCCAAACTACAAATCAGCATTATTTAATATCGTTTTAATGAAATGCATGCATTCACACACTCACCTTTAGCCAAACGAAAGAGCAAGTATTCCTTGTCGTCAGCTAACGATGTACTACTGGCATTAAAAATTATTTGCTCAAACCAATCAATCGCAAAATGTTTGTGAAAAATCTGCGATCTCTGAAAAAAATTCTGATCTCTGATATTGAATGATCGACAGGATGACAGGTGTTGGCGGGTTTAACAACAAGAAATACAACACTGGTGCGGGGAACGCAAAGTTGGTCTATTTTAGCTAGTTCTATTCAAGTTTTGCTGATGTAAATCAGGTATAAAGTTGATCTAAAAATAGACCGCCGCTGAAGATGCCCTAAGATCTACAGTTGCAACAGTATTCAAATATGTATATAAACATATTGAATGAATATTTTGGAAGGTCAACAGTCAATATTTTATAACTTTTTGATCCTCTAGGTCATCCAAACTGTCCTGGCGTTCAGAACTTAAGATCTACAGTTGTAACAGTAATACTTAGGCGATAAAAAGTTACAATACGTATTCAATTAATATTCTTAAAGATCAACAAACATTATAAAGCAATGTGATATGTTCTGGGTCATCCAAACTATCCTTGAGATCAGAACACGAATCCTAACCTACAGTTGAAACAAAATCTTCAAAGCTACGCTGTATATTGAAACATATTGATTGAATATTCCGGAAGACCGACATTCATAATGAGCCAGTCTTCTACACACTTAGAAATTATGAATTTTACACGAGACCTAATCCATGTTTGTAAATAGTCGGGGAACGTAATAGTTGGGGGACGTAAAGAAAGATTTCGTGTGAAATTATGTCTCTTGAAACTGACACATACGCACTTTGACAAAAGATGTGTTCGATTGAATTTATTTTCTCATCTCTTTCAACACATTCTTATGCGCTAAAGGACGCTTGCATGTGTCGGTCTCAGGGACAGAAATTTACACGAGATTTCGGTAGTGTGTAGGTTATCCAAATTATACTGGAATTCAAAACTGAAAATCTACTGCTGTAACTGTAGCTTTCTGGAACAAACGAAGTAAAAATGTGTATTTGACAATTTCAGTGAGTCTTGTGGGAGGTTAACGGATAGAATGAGATATCTTGGGATGTTCTTGTTGGTGACCTTAAGTTCAGAAGTTAGGATCTACAGTCGTTACATTAGCTTTATAACCTATGAAAGGTGACGATATGCATTCAAACACATGCAGTGTATCTTCTGTAAGGTCACCAGACCTTATCAGAATATCTTGGGATAGTTAAGTTCATAAAACCTGACTTGAGTTAAGAACATAAGATAAACCGTAGAATCCATAGCCTCTTGGGCTATACAAAACTACGATAACTGTTCGAAAATATTCAATGAATTTTATGAAACGTCCACAGACATCATAAGATAATCTTGTTAGTTTCAGGTCAGTCTACTGTCTATTTAAGTCTACTGTTACAGCTTCATTTGGACGACTTAGCATATCTTTAAAAAATATATGTTACTTTTCAATGATTCCTATGTTATTAAGCACTAATTGAATCAGAACAGACCAAATTGCTTGTATAATAACGCTTGGACAATTTTACCCATGAAAGGGTTAGGGAAAGGGAAAGGTTCAAAGAATATTGCATTGTACTGAATGGTTTACATTTAGTTGTCTAGTCCTAAGTCATCATAACGAGCAACTCAATGGGGCTGTACCTTGTAGTTTTTTATAATACCCGAGGAAGGTTAATTTGAAACTTGTAGAGAATGTTATATTATATTATTTCCTTATCAAAAATATATGTTTTTCACTGAAATTGATGAGTTTTGATAGTTTTGATTTCGAATATACTTGCTAAGGACTGATAATACTTCTATTTGTGTTATTTAGACAAAAGACTTAAGTTCTCCAATAATCTTGGAAAGAAAAAAGAGTACACTCTGGTTAACAATCTTCACCTACATTGCATGACCTAATTTTAAGTCGATTTTCCAATTACCGAGATCACAAACATCAATAACACTCCACAACCAATAATAATCAGTTGAAGCAATTCAAAGTATACTTCATACTAGTTGTCAGATTTGTGTACATTGCCTGATGCATAAACCTTTCAATTTATAATACCACAGTGCACTCGTTGAAGATGAATTCACACGCTGCCCGGAGTCCGGTATTCTATTTGCAAGCAGTTGGTTATGATCTCATGCACCGGAGATTCAATCAACCATAGAGTAGGCGTATTCAGACGTATTCTCTGATTGGAAACTGGTATTTACGTGGTAAATACTTTGAAGCGTCATTTTACAAAACATCCTCCCCATACCAAAATATACTTGTTTCCCAACCGCGTAGAGCAAGACAGACATCAAGTAATCATTCAATGACCATTTTAGTCAGTAAGGTGACGGCTAAACGTCCAATTCCGATTCCTGTCTTTGACACCCGGGAAAGTTATCAGATTTTGAAATGCTGTTGACCTGCTCTCACCTCCGAAACGTCACCAGTACAAACAAGTCACTAAGTGCAACCATGCGCAAGTTTGTTCGTCAATGAAAAAAACCTGTCTCATTAGTGTTTTCTAGTTTAGCACTTTAAGCTGGATTTGTGCGTTCACTGAATGCATTGCGAAGCGTTCGGATCGTTTTCTTACGTCGAATATGAGCGAGATCTATGTCTTCTCAATATGGATTGAGAGCATTACGCAAGACGCAACGGGTGCTGCAAATCAAACAAGGGCAGAGGTATTTAGCTAATTGTTGGAAGTCAGCTGATCGGCTGAGGGACGTTGAATTTGTTTGACCATAAGCTGTCAGTCATTCCATCTCACTGACACTGACATAGGCCTTGAATCTTGATAGCGACCAATGCTCCTAATTTGAACGTTCTACATAACTACTACTCGCAAAAAAAAACCGCAGTAAAAATACCATTTCGAGGGTTAAATTGAGCGCAAACACCAACAATTTTCACCTGACTATAAATTCGTTTGATTTTACCATGCCAGCGATTAGATCAACCATTGTGGTGTTGATATCAATATGAGGTCTGTCAAATATACGACAAACATTGAAGGTTTTCCATAAACGTAGTAAATTTGACTGAAATTTCATGGTAGTTTTAAAGAAAGGCGTAGTCGGGTAAAATGGTAGATTTTACAACAAGATTTTTTTCTGTGTAGGCGAACAATAAGCTTAAAAAAAATTCTTATGGGGCGTTTCCAGGCGAAATAACCTGCAAAAGTGGAAAATTATTTTCGATATTTTTTTATTTGAATGAAACTTTGCATACGCGTTTGGCTTAGGAGACTGAGCATTTTTCGCACTAACGTAGATTTTTGTGACTCATGAGTCAATTTTTAAAAGGGCGTAAGCATTTTGAATAGCACTTCAATTAATAATGTGTAGCTCGAAAACCTTTGGTTGTACAAAAAAACTGTCTGAGAACAAGTTGTGACCCTATGTGTGAAGGTCAAGAAAAAAATATACACTGAGAAAAAAACCCGACAATTAACAGGAAATTTTAAATATCTCAAAATAACGATTTTTTTTCCTTTTTTTTCTTTTTTGACTGTGAAAAATTGAAGTTATTACGCAAATTTTATTTATTACGCGAAAACTCCAGGATGGAGAAATGTCAGGGAAAAATGTTTCTAGAACATCAACTTTCGGTGAATTTCTCAAAATTTCAATAGTTGCGGGAATAAACGTAATATGATTAAATAATCTGATTTTGGAAGCATTTTAAAATTTGTAACCTTCTAATGATGACCTTCCGAGCATCCGTTCTCGAGATATTTGCGATTTAAATTTATTATACTCGAATGATTTTCGAAAATACGACCTTTTCGTAAGTTTTTCTAGATTCTCTAACAACAAGAGTTGATTTTTCGAAATGAATGATTTGATTGGATGAACGGTTCAAATAAAACAGATTATAATCTATAGAAGATGCATAGCGCTATTGTTCATCTTGTTCACGCGAACATGCTGGGTACATAACTGTCAAATCGCATACTTTTCACGTTGAAAGTTATGTCCCTGGCCTACTAAAACCAGGAGAAGATATTTTGCCAACAACATCAGCGCTATGGGTCCTCTACAGTTTACAATCTGTTTTGTACAAATGTTGGACCAACTTACGGCCTGCCTGAATTTTAGGTAGCAGCAAAGGCTCTTAGTAGCTCGAAAAACTCGTCCGTTGGGTAGCCCACTGCTGGGTATTGCCGATAGTATACCTAGAAATCTAAAACTACCTGTACTTGGTATATAAATTCGTTCCACTTCTCGGAAAGCATCAGTAACAAATTTGTTTTGAGTGTTTAATAATAATTTCAAAATGGAATTCAATAAGGTGAAGTGTTGCAAACCCTTTCCTAAAACACGGTGCTTGGTAAAGCGTCGTAAATTAAACGAAAACATTATTCAATGACTAATATTAATGAACTGCCGACTTCCGTTGGATACGGATCAATCTGTGATGCAATATAATGGATAAAGTTATCAATAACTCTGGATTATCGATTTGAAATAAATAGAGTTTTATTTTGTATGAGAATATATTGGACACGGTGTATAACTAAAGGACATGAACACCCAATAACAAATGCAAAATAATTATATGATTGAGTCAATCAGAAAAATAATGATTGCCTAACGATAATGTTATTTTGTTATGTATCTTATTAAGACAATGAACAGAGAGTTACAGAATGGAGCAATATCTTTCAGCAAACTAAAATGATTACTGGTACAGAAAAATATCACTCTTTTGTTCCGCGTTCAGATCATCGGATAGAGGCAAAATTGTTTTCAAATGATGTAGCCTCAAGCCTTCATAGTACCGTAGAGCGGGGTGACTTCGACCGCCAAGTCCGATATTTATTCAATTTAAAATTATCCTTCTCCAAGTGCCTGAATTTTTTAAGCTTTGAACCATATATATTCAGCATTTATTGGGGTATATAAATGCATTTTGTTTTTAGCATTTCTCTATTTCCTTCGCTATAAAAAAATATTTAAAAAAAAATGCTCCTTATGGTACTTTTTACCAAGCCCAACATTTTCAGATTTCTTAAACATTCGTCTCTCTAAGCTAATCGAAAAAATATTAATTTTGTACACATAAACAAATTAATGAATAAAAAAAAAAGTTTGATCGAAAATTAAGAGCAAACGAATAAACGCGACAACCTTCTCGAAGTGTTGCACTACCTTTCAATCTGTCAAAGGGTTTGTTTTGTTTTGTTCTGTGTTGGAGAAAAGGTGTGAAACATTTATTTCGACAATTTAATGGCATTGAGAAGTTCAAAATGCCGAGAAAGTACGGGTTTTGAAAATGGTCCTTTTTTGCGTGACATAATTAATGAACGTTGCTTTTGGGGAATGCTCCACCCCTGTGCTATTTGGGAGACATCTGCATCAAACGGTTTGCATAAACATTTGGTGTTTTTTTTATACATTTAAGCACTTAAAATGGATAAAATTGATTTTGATCGAAGTCACCCCATTATTGAAAATTGGCCGCGGGAATGAAACAATTTTTTTAAAGTTTATCTGACATAATAAATTTTTAAAATTTCTGTGTAGTGTTATACTACAGATACTAGTACTGGTTTTAAAAATGTAGAAATTTTTTTTAAAGATAATTATCATAGAAAATTTCAAGAAATAGTTCAAAAAGTGATCGAAATCACCACGTTTTACGGTATATATAAACATGAAAAATGAAAGGAAACTTCTCTTAACTAATCTCAATTAGGAAACAATATATGTACTTTAGTATGCGCATAATAAATCGGAAATTCAAGTAAACTAAAATATAAGAAAAGTTTCTCAATAATTTTCCCCTATGTCTTATGCTGTTTATAGAATCGTCTTATATTTCGAAAATGGTATTTTTTTTAAGCTGGAGAGCCACGTGTAATTTATGAAAAGGCCGTATTTTCTGCTGGAAATATCCTGCAACATTCAACCACGTTTATTTTAGCAAATAGTTGAGATTTTAAAAAATCTTTAAAAGTTGACCTAAGAGACACTTTTTTCACTTCAGATATGGACTTCGGGGTGGACGTTTTTCTCCTAAACTGACGTTGGCGCTTCAAGTTTGTAAACACAATGTACAAAGTATACAATAAGATGCAAAATAGGCATATGTTAAACGAAAATTTTAAAAATACTCGTTGACAGGTCAAAAAGAATCGAAGGAAAAAGAGATAGAGAAGAATTAACTGTTAGAAAGGTTAGACGCGAGATGTGAGCGGTCATCTACAGTGAGGGCTATATATATGTGTCTCTTTTACATTTAATGTCCTTTATGTTTTTGTACTAGTTATATAAGAAAACCATCTTTGTAATCTTTACTTTAAGTCTGACTCTTGCAACGAGAAGATCAGTTCAATAAACTTAGTGCAGTAGATATTTTGCTTGTGAATACAAACAAGGTGCTAGTAACTTAATAAAGTGTACTTTAGTCAAGCGGTTTTTTTGTGTGTTCATCTGGAGGACTTGCGTTGAATACCACCCTCGATTGATCTGGTTGTCGCCGTTGTTTAGTATTGCTATCGTCGTCGTTGTGCTTATTAAAAAAGGTGAAGTCGGGGCGCGACTGAACAAGAAGTCGTGAATTAACAAACGAGACGTAATCACGGTTGGAACGTCCACGGTAAGGTCACAACAATACTGTTTGAAAAATTTGACCCCTTACCTTTTGAACCGTTCATCCAATCGCCTTGCTGACAAAGAGAGAGTTGTAGCTTGACAAACATTCCAAAAAATGTTTTGTGATTACTGCAGAATGGCAAATAGTTTATGAAAAGGTCGTATTTTCGAATATGATAAAATTAAATCGGAAATATCTCAAGAACGGATGCTCTTACGAAGATCATCATTAGAAGCCTCAATCTTTTTAAATACTTTAAAAATCAGATTAATCATCAGAATATGTTTATTTCTGAAACTATTAAAATTTTGAGAAATACACCAAAAGTTGATGTTCTAGAAACTTTTTTTTCTGACATTTCTTCATCCCGGGGTCTTCGCTAAAATTTGCGCAATAACTTCAAGTTTCCACAGTCAAAAAATTTATAAAAAATCAGAAAATCATTTTCGAGATATTTAAATTTTAATGTTAATTTTTGTTTTTTTTTCCGAATTTTTTTTTCAGTGTATTTTTTTTTGACAATTTTTTAACAGTTTTTTTAGACTAAAGTATATACTGGCACTAATTAATGAGCATTTAGCATTGAAAATTCACAAAATTCCCCCTATATTATTTAACACTGTGGCAACGAAAAAATAACAATTTGCACTAGAAAAACTTAAAATAGCAATAAAAAGTTGATAATTCAAACATTCAATAATTCAAAAGTGACCGGTGAAACTTTCAAATAAAGCAATGGAAATTAGTATAATCGCAATAATAGGCTGACAGTTCTCCTTTATAATAATAAGTTCTAGAGGTAAACATGTGACAAAAGTCTTCAAGTTTTTCAAATAAGCTTTATTATCTAATAAATTGGTCTTTTTTTGCCTTTTAAACATTAAAAGAGAGCCTAAATATTTATTCAAAGAGATGAAAAAATCACAATATGCAACATATATAATAAGAAACTTAGTTACTTTTTTGAAAAATTGTTAGGAGCCCTCCTGGATTTTCTTATAATTTGTACATCATTTTGAAGGGTATCGGTTGTTGAATAAATTAATGTTAAGTTTAGCAGCTAATATCTGCTAACCTTTAATCTACGCATCCTCGAAGATAACGAAAGCAAATCATTAAAACCGACGTAAATTCTTTAAATGAAGAGATAATGATAAGTTGTCTTCTACAAAAAAAAAATGGATTTTTGAAATACCTTAAGCTCTGTATAATGTTTAAAAAATGGGAAAATTCAAATAAAGAAGTTATGATAAAAACACTAGTTTTAAGAGGGTATTACATTTTTCATTCCTCTTTCACCCTACAACTTCGTCCAGTTAAGAGATAGAACTAACTTTTTTATTTCAATTTCCATTGTAAAATTTTGAGTTGTAGAGCTATTGAAGCCGCGTATTTTGATATATTAACTTTGCCGCTAGCTTTAACCAATCAATAGTTATTGAAGTTTTTCTTCTAAAACCATCCCAGATTCAAATGTAATTTTCTCAAGATACAGAAATAACATATCTTTTGTTTTCACATATGTTAAACAATATAAATTGCCCTTTCAAATGATTTCTTTATTTTTTTTTTGTGCTTGCCCCAATCATAGAAATCAACATTTGAAGAGGGCGTATTTATTTTTAGAAAAACTTCGACTACTATTGATTGGTTAAAGCTAGCGGCAAAGTATACCAAAGTACGCGTCTTCAAAAGTTCTAAAACTCGTCGGAACACAACTTTACGATGGGAATTAAAATAAAAAAGTAAGGGCAAAAAAAACATTGTTTTATGGTACACCCTAAGTGGATAAGGGAAAAATGCTCTAAATCGGTCAATTTTCAAGCTATAAAAAAATTTATATATGAAAATTTCATGAAATTTTTTGCGCTACAACTTTGCTCAAGAGTGTCTATTTCTGCAAATAAAAAAGTTAATTTTTGTATTTCCGTGAAAATGGGGACCACCCTAATTTTAATTAACATTAAAAAATGGTACTTAGTGATACAAACCATGTTGTAGAACATCACTTTGCTGTAAAGTTTCAAGTTTAGGCGCTGGGAGCATGTTTCCTCGTAAATTCGTAATCTGGAACATAGTGCACTGTGCGCCCTTTTGAAAATTGACTCTTTTTTTGCATCAGTGGAAAAAACGCACTTTCGTGGGTAAAACGTGTGCACAAATTTTCAATTAAATCGGAGACACTCGAAGTTGGTCGGTAGGTCATTTCGCCTGGAAACGCTGTCATAGGTATGACAATTTGCGTTTTCATAATCTTCAACAAAAGCTTAATGCACTCTCAACGTGACACACTCCCTCATGGCGCCAGAATGGCGTGCAGTTTGACTGAGTCGTTGTTATATGTGGGGCGCGAACTACAAATCAGTAAATTGCCAGCCATTGGCAATGATTGGATAATGAATTGCAGCAGCGGCAGCATAGAGCGGGGGTCCCTCCAAGTCTCGACCATATAGTTAATCCACTTCACAAGACCTCGTCCAATGCAGTTATAGAGTGGCAGCACGCTACACCAAAGCATCATCATCATCATCATCATCAAAGGCAATTTTTTTTAAAGCGCACACGTTTTCCATTGCAACCTCAATTCTTCGAAAGGCGCGGACTTTTTTTCCTTTTCTAACTGAAGTACTTGTCGTTGTTTTTTGCTGGATCGCCTGCCATTGCCATATTGCCATATTCATTTGGATTCGGGTGCATCCCCCGGGCTGTGGATGCCGAAGGAGATGCCTTGGGAGAGAAGGGAAATTACAATACGGCCAGGCTTGCTACGATGACTGTATAGAGTTATGCAACACACCGCACCGTGTATTGACTGGCGCATAAGGCATAACTGTTCTATTAGGTCGCGCGCCTCGAAGACGCCGCTCGACGCCAACGCACGCGCAAGCCTACTACGCAATCATGCCGTTTGGGACGGAGAAAATGATTCTCATTCAAAATATGTAAACCTGTAAGTTCAATTTGGAGAATGGCAATTATACGAAGCACGTGATCAACATTGCTGTGTGCTGAAGTCTAAATTTCCGTCCATTAATCATAAGCTAAGATGGACCATTTGCTACCGTTTTGAAGCGCCTCAAAATACATACCAACTAAATGTTTCAATGCATATTTATGATAACATCGAGTAGTGCCACCGCGTAGCAGCTCCAACCGGCTCAGCTCAAAGTGGCTAATTATACTGAAAGACTATAATCAAGCGACAGACAGCGGAACCAACCATTCGGAGTTCCAGTTCTCCGGAAGATAGTTTCGGTTTCGACCTGCAGCAGTGCACACACCCCCCAACCCAACGATGACTGCGCTGTCAACGGCTTGTTGTGGTTTGGAAGCAGACGATTTAAAAGGGTACAATCGTATTTTGATTTTTAATTGCGGGCTTCCATCACTCTGCCAGTGCAGGCACCAACGAACAGGAGACGCTGCAGTTTATATTTTTATACATATATAAAATAAATTAATCCATTTGTGGATATGAAGTGCACGGAAATGTTATGCTTACTACACCCCAGTACGCTCCGATGCAGCGGAACGAATGAGTATATGATTTCAAGATTTTGTCAAAAACGATTTAATCTACTATCAATTGATCAAACGAGTTTTACAATAACTAAGAAAGATAGATTTAGCTCATACAAATTCCTACTTTTAATAATAGAAATTCTTTTCATTCTAATGTTGCGACTCAAAAATCTCCTTTACCTTACGTACAACAAGTGGGCATCTCATTATCCAACTAACACAATGTAAGTAACTAAAACTGCCGATGGCCAGTCCTATGCCTCAGCAACTTGCGTGGTGTTGAATAACAGCATCGCCTATAGAAAAGCGTAATGGAGTTCAGGAGAAAAAAAAAGTCGTCCAACAATTAATTAGGTGTACTTTGTTTACAGGTCTTCATCGTCGTCCACGACAACCGCTTTGACTGGTGAAGTTTACGCTTCGGTAATTGGGGTTGCAAATCTAAGATAATTACAAAAGAAAGCGTAGCAGAAAGCACTGGGTTGAACAATAAAGGGGCCTCCAAAACGAGGCAGTGCAGCATTTGCCTAGTAGGACAAGATTCGACACAACGTTGAAATAGCCAATGACAATCAGATTTGGTTATGGAACATAAACAGAACACATTAACCGTTATAGTGAATTCAGTGTGTTATTCAGTCCATCTCGGATCGGGTGTAACGACTTGGTCGGTCTGCGTATTGAGAAACTTCAGTTTGTTAGTTTGTTGGCTTGCAAAGCTTATCACTGGTTGAAGGTTGCACTGATAAACTGCTTCTTAGTAATTTGAGAAAAAAAAATTGAACGCGATCGAGTTTATTTTTTAAAATAATACTTAACGTTGCCTTTTGGACAAATAATTTAAAAAAAAAACGGAACATTACCATAAAAATCCGCAACCGATCTATTAACATCGCACAAATCAATCTGCAGAAAACTGAAATATTCTTAAATTGTGTAAACAAATACTCCCGTAAAAAAGAAAGATGGTTCGAACCGATAATCCAGATTTTATTGATAACTTTACCCATTATATTGCAATATCATACTGATCAACTATAGCATATGCTTTGGAATAACACCGCCTTTAACCTTCTTGACCAGCTCCAGACGTTTTTCGAAACCGTCTCAGGCGGCACGTACGACTTCCATCGGCATTTCGTCCCAAATTCGTTTGATTACGGTTTTGAATTGGTTCATATTAGACGCCCTGTGGTCATTTACCTTCGCCAGCATGTATGACCATACGAAATAATCCAAGGGATTCAGATCTGGTGAACTGGGAGGCCATTCATTCTTGTCCAACAAGTCGGTCAAATTTTCTCGCCACCAGCCCTGAACGAGATATGCAGTATGCGATGGCGCTCCGTCCTGCTGAAACACATAGTGATCATCTTCAAACACCTCTTGTAAATATGGCTTGACAATTTTCTTCAAAACTTCCGTTTTATAATATATACGGCATTCACTTTAACGCCTTTTTCGATGAAAACCAGTGGTAATTTGCCTTTTCTGCCGTTTCTGCTTGGAAGGTTCCGAAACTCCGTGAACCTTACGTTTCTTGAAAGCTTGGAATCCAAGGTCATTTTGCAGTATATTGTGCAATGACGATCTCGAAACATTCAGATCTGCGGCCATTTTACGTACAGAGCGCTGTGATTTTCGTTAAATCCGTTCCCTGACCGCTTTAAAAACTCTTCCGGTCAACAAGCAGGTGTCACGGTACCTTCGAATGGTTCGGTACACAAAATCCCGCTTTACTCCGAGGTTTTTCAAATTTCTGAAAATAGCGCCCGGCGCTAACCTTTCAAAAACTTTCTTATCACTTTTAAAACAATCGGACATAACCTCAAAGCGGTTGTATAAACATAGTGCAAAACTACACCAACACATACGTGAAGCATGTTGAGTAGTTGCACGACACCAATGCAAGGAAAAAGTGTATGAGAATATATCAGACACGATGTAGAGGGTGTCCACAATTACATTGCATCACTTTCAATAAACTGTAACATTTCGCCCTTTGGGTTGATTTCAACGAAATTTTGGGTGAAATTATCTCAGCGTGTATTGTTTACACTGCGTGAGTTTCGTTGTGAAATGTGTCGTAGTTTAGAAAATGGAGTCGAAGAAATAGAAAGTGCGCGAGAACATTTTGCACACGCACCTCTACAACCCACTTCTTTCGCAGCGAGCCATCGGAAAGATGTTGAAAATTTACCAGTCTACAATGTCTCTTGTCATAAAACGTTTCGGGGATCGTTTAACTGTCGATCGGAAGAAGGTGAGTGCTAGAAAAAGTGTTCCGTACTGTGTAAAGGACAAGCCAAGAAACGAGCCGGGCTTCGTTCATTTAAAGTTCAGAAAGCTCCAAACCGCAATGAAAAACAGAATAGGGAAGCGGAACCTATCTTGAGCTCAATAAGCAGACCTCCAGTGGAAATCGGTGAATATGCACTGAATACCGAACACTGAGTACACAAGGTATTCACAATTTATTCGATAACTTACCGTAAATCGTTTAGCAACACACAAAACATTCGATTCTGATCATTTTCTTCCAATATACACTAAGGTTTTTTTTTACACAGGTTGTTTTCAGCGATAACTCGAACGGAACAACTAACCGACCTAATTCAAATCACATTTTACGTTTTGAGCCAAAAGTAATCATATGACAGTTTTTCAAAAAATTCACAATTTTTGGTGTAAATACTAAAATTTTTAAAAACTATATTTTGACCATTGCATGGAAAGGTAACGCATACAAACAAAATTAGAACAATATAAAATGTTTAAGCATGTGAATTTATCATATCTATTTAGTCTTTTTTTACACGTTTCCATACTAAAAGTGGAACGTATCCCCCGTGCAAAAAAAAAACCTTAGTGTAATACGGAAAAGTTGCCACTGCTATGTTAGATATCACGAAAAACATTAATTCCATCTGTGTACATATGTTATTCGTACTGATTTCAATCAAGAAAAAATATAAACAAGTTAACGCTCTCCACTACTACACCCAAAAATGAAGTAGATCATTTGACAGCACTTCACGTGTGTTGGGTAGCATGCATATAACCAAGTCAAAAAGAAAGGGTTTGTTTGTTATTCTTCCATGAGAATATTGACAATAAGACTCACCATAGCGTTGGGCATGAATGATTGAACACGCACACTAGCGTTGATGTGTATGCTATACAATATGTGAACAGTGCCGCCAAATTCAACAGAGATGGTAAATATTGAAAAAATCTACAATTAGAAGTATGTTATTATTTATTTAATCTATGGAAAAATAAAATAGTTCAACTTTGGGCGATTTGTAGCACTCCTACAAAAAAAGTGATATTGAAGTACTGCCAAACCCATTTCATTCGAATAAGAGTCATAATAAAATAGTTTGGCAACATCAAGCGATTACGTCGATTGTAAACACGGTTCAGAATAGGTGCAAGCGTATTTAAATTATTGGGAAAATTAATCCCATAGTTTTCTAGTATTTTATCACGAATTCGTAGATTCTCGTGTGGATAGTGTAATAAGTGAAGTGTGATTTTTATGGTTTGTGCAATTACGCAACGAAAATGTGTGAGGATATAGTGCAACTAAAGAGACAACTTGGAGTCTGGCTCGAGTATATTCCCTAGTACGGTTGGATCAATACGACGAATTTGTAGTGCAAAGGTAAGAAATTGTGTTGTTATTTTTACGAAATTTAAGTCTCCGAAACGTTTTTGTAGCTTTTAATTATATTGAAGACCTAATTTTATTTGCCAGGATAATAAATTCTTGGTTACTACGTCCATTTATTGGAGAAATTAAACATCTTTTAACGTTTGAAGTTGGATAACTGCAGAATGCTATGAATATATGTAAGCTGTACACACAAATGTTGACGAACCACACGAAACACGCGTAAAAGCGGACTTTAAACAAATTTCTGGCAACCAGTATGTGACTGCGAAAGACAAGTTCGATGTTCCAGAGTCTCTCAAGAAACAGCAAGTGTCAAATTTCCCCAAGAAATTTATGATTTAGCAGGGGATTAGTTCGTTTGGTAAACGGAGCAAATGCCTGAAAACACGACTGCTTCCGTTCTGGATGTTCTGGAGTAGTACAAGACGAATGGTGTCAATTGCGTGCCGAAGGATCTTAATCCCCCAAACTCTCCAGCGTTGCGGCCAATTGAAAAATATTGGGGTATAGTGAAGACGAACTTCGTAAGCATCCAAAAGTTGTCACTACAGAACAGGAAATGTTGAAGCCATGGTTGAAAACGGAAAAAATGTCGGTTCAAGCATTGTATAAAATCTTATGCGTGGTATTAAGAAGAAAATTCGGGCTTTTGGATTTGGTTAAATAGTGAAATAAAAATATCTAAACCAAGATTAGGTTGAGAGACTTGCTTTTGAGGACGAGTTTAAAGTGATGCAATTTAACTGTGGACACCCCTTATAACGTATCCACAACAAAACTCGACCGTTGAGCTCAATCGAATAAAAAAGCTGAGAACTGAATTCTGACATCGACTTACGGAGCACAAGTTGTTTCCGAATGTTTTCTAGGAATCATAGAGATAAGATTGCGATAGAGAGATTGGTGAGAATCATAAGAGACGAACCTTCTCAAATAATTGAAATTGTTAGATATTTCAATGATTTGATAAATCAATCAATGAAGACTTGCCTGTAATTGAATCCATTTTTTTCAATGGCAGTATAGCATACATAGCATAGCATAACATAGCATTGGCATTTGCATACCTCATGATGAGGAACAAGTTGGTGAAGACATTTTATGTCACCATGAAATAGAAGTGATACGTTTCTTCACGCAATAATCTCCACGAAGATACTCCTCGATCGCTTGGCGGAGTCACCTAATACCGGAGTCATCAACATATTCCCACATTCCCAGCTCTAAGACTTCTCCTTATGTTACCCATAGAACCCAGTACTACTAGATTGAGCCAAAAAATTAAAGGTGATAGGCTGCGCCTATACCATCCAGTCAATCTGAACAGAATCGGCTGAGTTCTGGACGAGCCCAGCATGAACCCCCGACTGAGGATCAGTTTCAACTCCTTTCAGACCTCAAACGACTTAAAGACCTTGCGTCACGTCACCTGACCGAACTACAAGCATCCATCGGGGTTGAGATTATTCCAATCATCCAAATCATCCCATCCCTAGTAGCACACATGTTGCAATTCGGTTGAAAAAACATAAATATGACTTACTAAGTCATAATCAAGTTACTACAACTAATTTTAATCGTAGTGTGCTACTTGGGATCCGCTCCAGAATCCCGTCATCGCTGGTCAGCATCCTATACACCAAACACAATTATTTGTTTCTACCAAGTTTTTGTTAAATTTGTTAACAAACTTGTTTCTACCAAGTTTTTAAGAATTTGTTATAATTTTTTCTTGGAACAAATAAACCACTGTCCCATTTATTAAGTGATGACAGTTGTTTTTTCTACTGACTTCCAATGTAATCAATTAAAAGAATTTAAACAGATTAAACATGAGAACATTTTTTTCACGGGAAACTGACCGGAATGATCAAGCTACGATGGATGGTGTACAGTGTTACGTGAAGATATCGGGTGTGCTATCGGACTAGTTTGAAACACGCAAAGGACTTCGACAAGGCGATGGTATTTCGTGCCTCCTGTTCAACATTGCGTTGGATGGTGTCATGAAACGTGCGGACTTTACCAGGCGGGGTACGATTTTCAATAAGTCTAGCCAGTTCATCTGCTTCGCTGACGACGTGGAAATTGTCGGCAGAATGTTCTAGGTGGTAGCTGATCAGTACACCAAGCTGAAACGTGAAGCGGGAAAGGTTGGATTGAAGGTGATTGCGTCCGAGACTAAGTATCTGTTGCCTGGTGGAATTGAGCGTGATAGAGCTCGCATAGGCAGAACTGTGACAATCGACGTTTGTGTACCTCGGATCATAGATTACGTCGGATAACAACTGCAGCGGAGAAATTCGGAGACGCATTATTACCAGAAGTCGTGCCTACTATGGACTCCAGAAGATCTTGAGGTTTGGTAAACGTCACCCCCGGTCAACGTGTACCAAGTACAAAGAGCTTATAAGACCGGTAGTTCTCTACGGGCATGATATGTGCATGAATGCTCGAAGAGGACATGCAAGCACTTGGAGTTTTCGAACGACGCGTGCCTAGGACCATCTTTGGCGGTGAATGCGAAAACAGTGTATGGAGGAGAAGAATAAACCACAAGCTGGTGCGGGTCTATGGCGAACGCAGTATCCAGAAAAGCGCTGAAGCTGGGTATCCTTCTAGCGGGGGGCGGAACATGTTGTAAGAATGTCGGACAATAGCCAGGCAAAAATGGTGTTTGCCTCGAATACGACCGGTACAATACGCAGAGGAGAGCAGCGTGCTAGGTGGTTAAACCAAGTGGACCTTGGGAGTGTTTGAGGAACTGGACGTTTGAGGAACTGGAGACGAGCAGCCCTAAAACGAGTTTTATGGAGAAATATCGTGACGCGGGTGCGGTCCTAATAGGACGTTGGACCAGCATAAGTTAGAAGTAAGTTATGTAAGTAAGAACACAGATCTAGAGTTCTAGATGAAATTAACTACGAAGAAGGAAAACTCCAGCTTTTTGATATGCCGGAAGTTCTTATTAGTAAAACGAGCATTCAGAATTTCCGGTCTGTTTATTTAAACCCGCAACCTACAAGATAAAATCTGCAAAACTCTCGACTCTAATCCCTGATTAACAGGACATCCGCAGCCTGACCACCACATTCAAAACCAAAACCAGTGAAGTCGAATTCACAAAAACTTTAATTTGCGAATGATAAACAACCATCCGCGGAGACTCCTGCTGCGATTATTTCTCCATTGTTTTCAATTGCAAAACACCTAAACCCCAAGTCACACCGGAGGTATCAAAATCCCAATTCTATTTTCTCCGGTGTACCGGTCCTCCGATTGGACAATAAGAAAATTATCATTCTAATCTGAAAATTATTCCAACTGCACTTCAACTGTTGGCTCATGACTAATATTCCTGCTAACGCCAAACCGTGGACAACTAGGCGGTCGAATGGCGAGCGGTTAAAGTTGTTTTGATTGCGGTATGACGGAATTGCAATAGTTTCTATTGTGCGGTCTAGCAAGCATACGGGGAGGCGAGCCATGGGAAAAGGCAGTGGGAAACGAAAGCACAGGGCAGAAAAATGTCAATGTCACGTCAGCTATAAAATGTTATCTTTATGGAGAAAATACCTACCTACCTGTGTTGTTGAGCGAACTAGAACTAGCTAGAACCCTGCAAATGAATAGTCCATTGTGCGAACGAGGAAAGGTTCGAATTCTTGTTTTGTTGCCTCGCATGGCTGCCGAGATGTGTCTAATCGTGGATTGCGTGTCAAGCATTTGTGATGGATGCCTTTCAGCCTTGATTCTTCTGTCTGTTTCCTACAGCGGCATCGGCCGGTGTGGTGTGCGGTGGTGGAGTCGGTGGACATGGGAATGTTAATACCGCATGGAACTAGAGCTCACTTGACGAAACGTTGGCATTTTCTATTTGGGTGCCGAAAGGTGACCGGTCGATAATAATAGGATTGTTTTTGTTTTTTTTATTGTGGCCAGTCACGAATCTCGCACCATTCGAGAAATCAAGCCAGACGGTGACCTTTGGAAGGAATTATGATGTGTTTGATTCGTTCTTGTTTTTGGTAGGTAGAACTGCATACACTTTTTGTTTGAGCATAATACTTCCTCTCAACTGAATCATCCATAAACAAAATCCATAGATGACTCATTCTGCTTCGATTCCATCGTTTTCAGAAACTCATATTGTACATCAATGAATCACTAAACTTGACAAAAAGATGCACTGCTGTCTGCTACGGTAAACAACCTTCGCCGGTTCGTTCAAAAAGCGTTGAATTGATACTCAATTAGGATGTCTTCGTCTCCTTTTTTTTCTTCTTCTAAAGTGGTCCAACGAGTCATGCTGTGCGACTAAAGTGAAGATGCGGTTGATGTTGCTTCGATGCCAAATGGCTGTTTTTATTTCCCTCGAAATCCGATTCATTCACTCTTTCCATTTAGGCAAAGAAGCTTTCAGCGCGGATTGTGCCTTCCAGCAGATCCAGATAGCATCGTGTGATGTACTGTGGGTAAAAAGTTGTTGGTCTTTTTTTTACGACGGCAGAACTTCCTTTTATGGGAACAAAGTTTTATTTTTAGCTCGTTGCGGATGTCGCTTGGCTTGTCTGGTTAGATGGGATGTATTTATGCTTTCCCATCTGATTTATCACATAGTTGGTGATGCAAAGTCATCCCATAAGTGGTTGGCCAAGAATCGGAAAACCGAGAGGAAGTCGTCGAGACGGTGGAGTCTTTTGTAGACCACGCGACAGAAAGGGGTGCGTCCTGCCAGCAACGATCTTACATAAACACATCAGACGACGCGCAGACAGACAGTCGGATTAATCATAAGATGGGCACTTATGTTCGCTAGAGCCGATGGCAGTGATAACATGTTTCTTTATTCGGGAACGAATCAAGTTTAAAATACCTAAGAATCGTTTTATTTCATCGATGACTGGTTGAGAAGAAAAAGTTGGGAAAATTTATAGATATGTCTATGTTGACATCATTTTTCAATGCAAATTAAATTATATGGGTAACATTGGCTAATATTTTAAACTTTTGTAGGATACTTCAGCACATGTATCATCTTTTTTTGCAGTCAAATTAGGTTTGTCTAAATGTCTAGTTCCGATTTTGGAACCTATGGCAATTAAGACATTATAGACTGTTTCAGAAATTATAAGGACACTTTCAAAATATTCAACATGTGTGGTTTTTTAAGATTTCATTTATTCTAAAGGTTGTACGGAATCAAATTGCACCACACTTAAATGGCTGTAACTTTTTACCCGTCGGGTATTTTCTATTGAATTTAGTTGGATTTAGTTCAATGTGTATTTGTATACACTGTATAAGGTTTACTAGCAGATGTGCAATCGTTGCGAAGATGGAGTCGGCAGAACAGCAGCGGCGCAAAGAAAATTTTGGGCACGTACCTCGAAAATCCGGATATTTCTCATCGTGCCGTCAGCAGGAAGCTGGGAATGGTACATTCTAAGGTGTCTCGTGTTTTAAATCGGTACCATGAACATTTGACCATCGCTCAGAAAGAAAAAAAGTGGAAGCAAAATGGATCTCCGTATAGTGTTAAGGATCGCAAGCGGGTGGTTCAAGCTTTCAAGAGGAATCCCAACAGTTCAGTTCGAGATGTGGCGAAGAAACTGAATCTATCCAAAACTTCCGTGCAATATGCGAAAAAACGTGAAGAACTAAACACGTACAACGTCCAAAAGGCGCCTAATCGTGATGAACGGCAGAATACGATAGGTAAAACGCGTGCACGGAAGCTCTACACCCAGATGTTGACGAAACCACATTGCCTCGTTATGGATGATGAGACGTATGTAAAAGCAGACTTCCGGTAGCTTGCGGGGCTCCAGTTTTTCACTGCTTATCATAGATTCGATGTCCCTAAGGACGTTAGAAAGCAGAAGATGTCAAAGTTTGGCAAAAAAATATATAATTTGGCAAGCAATTTGCTCGTGTGGAAAGTGGAGCACACAATTCGTGACAACTGGAACGGTCAATCGGCAGGTGTAACTAAAGGAATGCGTCTACTTCCTCCTCTTCTGAAATCACCCGGTCCTACGATCCTGAGGTCCTCCGAATTTCTGGCTGTATTTAGCCTCGTGCCATTACTCGAAAGAGGTTTTGGAGTGCCGAAGCATCTCAACCCCCCGAACGCACCGGAACTCCGGCCAATGGAAACGTACTGGGCCATCATGAAGCAAATACTTCGAAAGTATCCTAAGGAAGTGAAATCGGAGGAAGATGTGAAGAAAAAATGGATTGCCACGCAAAAAAAAGTTCGTTCAAATGTTGTACAGGACCTTATGTGTAGTGTAAAGAAGAAGGTTCGTGCATTTGGATATGGAATTGAAATTGAATACAACAAACATGGGAAAATATTGATAACATGTTTTATTTTACTCCCTGAAAGTTTAAAGATGATTGGTTGAACGGGCGAATTTTGCTGAATATTTGTGTGTGTCGCAATTTGATTCCGTACACCCTTTATTTGGCAAATTATATCAGCCCTGGTGTTTTATATATAACATTTTGCTCTTCTTCAATCAAAATCTTCAATTATAAACGAGACATCTCACTTTTCCTCGAATCTGACCCATAAGCTTCTGCACAGTTGCATTCCGCATCATTTTCACCACTTTTGTGCAATCCTTTTTAAATTCTTCGATGTCATCCGCTGGTGTTACGAATTACCTAAGCTCTGCTCTCGTAGCCCAGAAACTCTCGATCGGCCGGGCCTCTGGGCAGTTTAGCGGATTCGTGTCTTTCGGCTCGAAACAGACATTATGGCTTTTGTACCACCCTAGTGTGTCTTTGGCGTAATGACATCATGTCAAATCAAGCCAGAATATGACTGGACACTTCATGTTGCTTGATCATCGGTTATAAACGTTTCTGGAGACATTCCTCGTTGTACTTCTGGGTGTTCATTGTCTCCGATCTTACATGCGGGCTAGATATTTTGCCGTATTCGCATAGTTCTAGTTTCAGTACACCTGAACCACAGACAGACGTTTAAGCAAGAACCAAATAATCGACAACTTTGTGTATCTGCTAGCATGTCAAAATATCACTCCGTCGTTCGTCACATGCCACCCGATATTGACACAATTTTTTGACGTGCAATTAAAGATTGGACTCGGAAAAAATGTGACACTTTGTTTTGGGTGTAACTTTTTATCGCGTGGGTAAAAATTAATAAAATTTTGAGTAATACTAGTTTAGAGTGTTATGTTTATGTGTGCAAATCGCGATCTGTATAGTAGTTTTCAAGATGCATTCGAAACAAGAAGAGCTACGCCAGCAAATTTTTGGTGCGGTGATCGGCAAAAGGCTTGGAATCTACCATTCCAGCGTGTCCCGCGTTATGAAGATGTTCCACGAGACAAAGATCATCGAGCGGCGCGCTGGAAGCGCCGAAACCCAAAAACGGAATACCCAGAGAAGGCGCGGAAGATAAGGCAGTACTTTAAGAATAACCCGAACCTTTCCACCCGAGACGTGGCCAAAAAGGTCAATTCGTCGAAGTGGTTCGTCCAGCAGACCATGAAGCGGGCTGGGCTACGTGTTTTTAAGGTCAGGAAGGCACCAAATCGTACTGACAAGCAAAACACGGTGGCCAAATTGCGTTCGCGGAAGCTGTACCGTGAATGGCTGGTTAAGCCAAGCTGTCTCGTCATGGATGACGAGACATATATCAAGGCGGACACCACACAAATCTCCGGCCTCGAGTTTTTTTGTCGGTACGTCCCGCATGGAAGTTCCGGAAAAGTTCCGGAACAGAAAGAAGGACAAATTCGCGAAGAAGTACCTGTTGTGGCAGGCGATCTGAGAGTGCGGACGGTACAGCAAGCCGTTCGTTACAACCGGCACCATAAACGGGCAGATTTATCGAGAGGAATGCTTGCACAAGCGCTTGCTGCCCTTCTTCCGCTCTCACCGTGGTCCCACGCTGTTCTGGCCGGATTTCGCTTCGTGCCATTACGCCAAGCCTGTAATGGATTGGTACGGAGCGAAGGGCGTTAATGTGGTCCCGAAGGAGGCGAACCTGACAAATACACCAGAACTTCGTCCGATCGAAAAGTTTTGGGCGATAATGAAGAAGAAGAAGAAGAAGAAAAGCGGGAAAACATTCAAAACCGATGAAGCTTTGAAGAAAAACTGAGAGAAATTGTGTAAGGAAGATGGACAACGCCTCGCCCAAGTTCTCATGAGCAGTGTTAAGAGAAATGTACGAGCATTCAGCTTGGGGGAGAAAATTCAATAAATAAATTATGCCAGAAGATAGCTAATATATAGTTATTTAATCCCTGAAAATTTGAGAAGTATCCGATTTAAAATGAATTTTTGGTGATAATTTTTGTGTGTCTCATTTTTTCCGCGTCCAGTCTTTATATGCCACATCGCGGCTACGCTGAGATTCAAGCTTGAATGGCTGTGCCTGAACCAGCTATGAACAGTTGCTTTGGACCCGCCTACATGACTGCTGATCTGCGAATCTAATACTAGAATGTTCGCGGTTTAAGGACGAAAACTGATGATGTATTCCTCTCTACATCCTAATTGGACTACGACATCTTCGTTTTCACCAAGACATGGTTAGACAATCAAATACAATCTGGAGAGTTGTTCTGCGGCGATTACAGTGTATCGTTGATCGTTGCTCTACGCAAAGCTCCAGCCGCCGTGGAGATGGTGTTTTGATCGCCGTTAACGAAAGATTTGGATCATCACTCGTTCAACATCCTAACAGCACTTACTGGTTACTGGTCGAGCGACTGATTTGTTTGTCGGCGTCCTGTATATTCCACCGGAGAAAAGTCAGTCACACATGCAGTCTCAACTTGATGCCGTATCTGAAGTTTGTAGTTTGCGGAGGGATACGAGCCCAATGATTCTATTTGAGAATTTCAATCAACCTCGTCTCGTATGGCAATGAAACAACAGCTACGCTTTCGTTGATACACTTCAGTCGCAGATTTCTACAGCTACTCAGAATTGTCTCGACAACATGGCATTTCACGGACTACGGCAACGCAACTTAACTCGCAACAGCAATGATCGCATGTTAGACCTAATCTTCAGCGACGACTCAAACATGACCAATGGATTTGCTACGATAGCGGCAGAACATGTGGTTCCCCTTGATCGCTACCATCCAGCTCTAGAATTCTCTGTGGCATTATCATCAACAGTTTTCCGTTGTGGCAATTTTGAAACGATAAACGTTCTACTTTCGTAGAGTGATTGGTCCACAGTTTATGTGTGGATGCTGCAATTAGTTTATTTAACAGCATTCTTAACTGTATTATCCAAACAGTCCCGTTGAACAGACCATGGAAACCGGCATGGTCCAATCCACATCTTGGTATTCTGCGTCGTCGATGTTTAAGGTTGCTGCAACAGTATTGTCGCCTAAGGTCTTCCAAGTTGATCAGCAAGTGGTGGAGTTTGCATTGCAGAATTTTTCGGTGAAAATGGCCATCTCTTTTTTGGGTTCTCCATATTTTCTAACTGCAGTTTGTACCGCTCCGACGCTCACACCCTCTTCCTAGGCCAATTTTCTTAAAGAGATTCCATTCAAAGTGCTCTATTTGTACACAATATTTTTTCTTTGCTCCGTAATTAGACCACGCATTTTGAAAGTCAACCAGAAACTAAGGTCTTTTTGGATTTTTTTAGTACAGAAATATGTAAACAAAAGGACGCACCCAAATTATTTTGAAAAATTTCATTTAATTCAAAATAACCGTTAACATTAAGTGTGCTTATAATTTCTGGAACACTCTATAATAAAACATTACTTAGCAATACTACGAACGTGAACTGAACTCACAATATATAGAACTTAGATGTATACAAAGTCTAGATACTCAAAGAAAGGCATGTATGAAATTACTCAATCGTATTTGTTAAAATGGTCGAAATCTTTCAGTTGGTAGCAGCTTCCGTTGCTCATTTTATAGGAACATGTTTAAATAAATGGATCGACTCCCTGTCACTTTCAACTTATCATTGAAAGTTTTGATAACTGTAGAATTCAGAGAGGATACTTCGTTTAAACACACAGACGTTTTTGAACAATTTTGATTGATTCACAAATGGTTTAAAGTAGTTTCATATTCTTGAAATAACAGTTCTTGCAAAAACCAATTTCATAGTTCAAAGGGTCTGGCTTTGCTGGGTTCAAACAAAAATAATGCCTGACTTTATTATGTAAATAAATCGCTTTTCCAAAAAATCAACGAAAAACAAAGGTTAAGATTCGGTTTGCTTTCCGTTTTTCTGAATAGTTTCAAAACTTTTGTTTGGTACGGAGTTCGCGAGATTGTGTAGCGTTTTAGACGGAATTGAATGCCATACTGAAATTTTATTTTCGTAAATAAGTGTTCACTCGTAAACATGGATTTTGTACATATAGACTGTTCCAATAATTATAAATACACTAAAGATTTACCGTCAATTCAAAATGCGTGTAGTATTCAACCAACTTTTGGCTGCGTCTTATTATTTACATCCAAATTAAACTGATGTACCGTGAAGTAGCCATATTCTGCGCACCTAAGGCCCTAATTTTGTGCAATTTAAAACATTCCAAACTAATATTTAGTTGAATATTCTTTGAAATAGATGTTGTCCTCTTGTGTATGGGATAAAATATAAATTTTGACAATCTTGCAATTAACTGCAAATTTTTGGCGAAATTCGCATAATTAGGCGCTGCGCAGAATTATACTACTTCACGGTAGTCATTTTTTTCAATTTTTCGCACGGAAGTTTGAAAAAGTGTGGTCTTTCTCCCGAGCATAGAAAACGGATTGTGCACGAACGGTGCACCGTCAGTGGTCTTTTGATCAGTAAACTGCCTAAGGAAGAAGGTGTGAGCGTCGGAGCAGTTCAAACCGGATTACAGAAGTATCAACGAGACGGGGTAGACAACCCGGTCCCGCTGACTCTACAATCGACAGAAAGGAAAGGGACTATTTCAATCGTCATCCTTCAGCATCAGTCTGAGATGTGCCGAAAAAGCTAAGTACTTTGGCGAGTAATGTTATGCGTGCCAAGGAGAGTCTGGGCCTGCAGATTTGTCGGAAGCAGAAGCAGCCAAAACGAAGCACCAAACAGGCTGATTATGGACGATGAAACCTAAAACTCGATGATAAAACTCGGCCGGGACCACAGTTATATATCCCACCGAAGGGAAAGGATGTTCCTGGATCAGTGAAAGCCATTTACACCGAAAAATTCGGAAAAAAGGTTATGGTGTGGCAGGCCATATGCGGATGAGGAAAAATATCTCGTCCATTCATTACGACAGACACAATGAATGGTCAAATCTACGTGATGGAGTGTCTACAAAAACGGTTGCTTAATCAAACAGCATAAGCCTACAATCTTTTGGCCTGATTTTGCTTTCTGTCATTACTCTAAATATGCACTAGAGTGGCACAAAAGGAACAATGTCGTATTTGTACCAAAGAAGATGATTCCACCAAACTGCCCAGAGATTCGCCCTATCGAAAATTTCTGGGCGTTGACGAAGGCGAAGCTGAGAAAACACATGGAACCAGAGAACAGTGTTGAAAAAATTAAGAAAGATCGGCCAAAAGTGTTGAAAACGGTAGGATAAAGCACTGTGTAGAAGCTTATAAGTAGTGTTAAGAAGAAAGTTAGAGAAGTCGCCTGCCTTACGAAAAATCAAGCAAATGAATATGGAAAGAAAACATTGTTATTCACTTTGTTTGAGAGTAAAATAATCAAACATCAAAGTATAGTCTTTTTTTATTTGAAGTGTGTTTATATTTTTCGGAACAGTCTATAGACACAATTTCTCGTATATTGTATGAAACATTCATATTGCTTTTTATCTGGTGAAATGCTGTCAATGCTATAATTTCGTGAAGACCAGCCAATCACTGTTTCTCTTTTATGTAGGCTCATTGTGGCTGTATTGTGGTGTACGTTTAAACGAATTTCCTCCCTTTTCACTTATACATTTGGTAAGCTATTACAGATGATAGTATTGAACTAGTTTTTATTTTGTACAATAATGACGATGCATTTCAACGAAGCTCCAGCGCTGTTTAACATCAGTGATCCGAAAATTATGTGATGTGTAAACCGTAGTGAGAACACCAATAAAAAGCAATTAGGCCCCAAACCAAAACACGAACTGTATACTCTAAACTTTTTCCATGCAATCGCAAATTTACACACAATGACTATAATTCATGTTTCGGCTGAAAAAATTTCCGCAACAGTACATGCATCAACTTTCAACGTAAATCGACCACTCTTCATGGTTCGTTCTGCCGTACGTTAATTTCTCCAAAACATTAAAATGCCAAAGTCCAAACCCAATTGACAGCTTCTGCTGCAAATAAAGCCGCTTTTCGCCGAATCGGTTCCGATTTATCGGCTTATTTTGCGCAAGCTTAGTGTGTGTGTTTGTGAGTCATTGGACTGATTTATTCAAGTCACGTTCATTTCTGAATCCGATTTACCCATTGTGTCCCTGATGATGAAGCATACCCTACCCTAGAGGTGAAGAAGAAAGATCATAAAACTGCCGAAACTCACCTGATCGCAAATAATGTCCCACTTCTTGTCGTTGTCATAATTCTTCAGCAGCTTTGCCTTGTCCGGTGGAAGATCCATAGATGCCTGCGGCGAAAGAGAGGAGGAAGAAAAGCGGAGATATGAATGAATGAATACAACGAAAATAGGTTCTTTCGATACAAAAATAGCACTATTAAAGAGAGATTAGTTGCTAAATTAGTAGCCATGTCATTGTGAATAAATTAACTGTATAAGTGAGAGATTTTTCGGCTTGTCAGCAGTAGCGGCGGAGACGACGAACCCGTTGCTGTCGGTTGATGATGGTTTGAATTATATTGTTGCCATATTTTAGCGCTCATAAATGTCAAATACGATGGATTTTATTTGAGATGCTGATCAACTTCTGTTTTTTTTTTTGCTTCTTTGCTTTGCATTGGGAAATACAATTGAGGTCTTGGTATGTGAGCCGAATGAAATTCGTGTAGCATGTGATGAATTATGATCGCTTTTACAAGCCAAATTTAGAATGCCAATCAAGCGAGTGGGAGCGACAAATCGCAACTTATAATCCAATTTCAAGTACATTGCTTATATTGGTTGATAATAACGGGCTGCTGACGGGACGTGAAGTTAACCTCTGTCTATCTATTAACAACATTAAGTGGCATTCCTTGTCACGATGGCGGACATTCGGTTTGGTTGTTTTCAAGATTTCTGTTTTGCGTCGCTCAGTAGATACGCAAATCATTATTAATATATTATAACGCTTGTTCGCGACAAAATCTGGACACTACAGTTACTTAATTAGGCTGCATGAAGAAACTACGAACTTTTGAGTTTACTCCAACCATTAGGGTCTAAGCAGACTTCTCTGCAACCGATTTAGCTGCTTTTGTCCAAGATTTTAGAAATGTTTCTATAGTTGAAGCTTGTTCTTTATATTGAGAGTTCCCTCTTCACGAGAGCCTAATACCGCTCGATAGGTCGCGACTCCGGGCCGTTAGGTGGATTCGCCTTTTTCGGTACAACATGTACTGCATTCGCTTTATACCATTCCAAAACATCTTTGGCGTAGTGACAAGATGCCAAATCCGGCCAGAATAGCGAGGGAGCGTCATGGCTGCGTAGGAATGGAAACAATCGCTTCCTTAGGCATTCTTCACGGTATATTTCTTTGTTTACCGTTCCGGTTGTGATAACGCTTTGGCTTGATCGACCACAGCTGCATATTGCCTGCCAAACCAAATATTTATTGGGAAACTTGACCCTTTTCTTCGTCCTGCTCCTACCAGAAGTCGATATACGACGCCATTAAAGATCTCAAGATGGCGGTCACTGGATTCGGAACATTAGTGTAAGCCAAAAATTTATGGTTGTTGCCATTTCTAACAGCAAGATGGCGGTAACTCGTGTCATACAAATGTGTTAATTAGCTTAACTTAGATTGGAACTGATTAGAACTGAGCTCGGTTATGAATAACAGAACTCACAACAGCTAAGATGGCTTCGTTATTCGTTAATGGATATAAAACCAAATCTCAGTCATTTTGATGTTTATTTACTGAATGGTACACGGGAAAAAAATCCGTGGCCAGATCCGTGAACTGCAGTTAAGAATTCGAGAACAAGCAAAAATACACCGTGAACTTACGTAAATTACGTAAACATGAACTAAATAACGTTGACAGGGAAAAATCCTGAAAACGTGAACTAGTCCGGTCCGTTTTTATTTTTTTCTGTGCACATATGATAACAAAGTTCTGCGAATTTTATAATTGATTGTAGCGAGTTGGATCTGTTATTGAGAGTTCGGTAAAACAAAACCAACCACATCTTACTCGGAAGAAGACATTTCTGCAACTGTTTGTAAGGTTCGTAGTAGGGAGATGGGCGTGAATAAAGCGAATAAACATTTCCGAGTTCCAAGGTTGACACTCCACTCTCGTCTGTGAAGTGAGAGTGTGAAGAGTGAGAGTGAATGACAAAGCTACCATTCCGGGTCAATCTCGATATTACTGGAAGATAAAGAAAATGAGTTGGAATCATGGATTTTTGACATGTTGATGTCGTAAATTCATCTAGAGTCTGTCCACGTTAATTTTCCGACACTTTTCACTTATTTGACAGCTGAAACTTTCGACTTCATTCCGTAGTACAACATGTTTACATTCTTGTAACATTCAGTAAAATGGCGTCGAATCAAGTGGAAGTGCACGCGCATTTTGTACAAAAGGTAGCAAAATCAGAATTTAGCAGTACCTGATCTTGCCAAGAAACTGAAAAAAGTACCGTGTTATGTGTTTGCAAATCGTTTGACCAGCGCTTGATTGTGGATTGGAAAGTTGGAAGTGGAAAAAATCGAAAATCATGCTCCCGACAAATGGACAAGAAGATGGTAGCCATTACTGAGAAGAATCCCAATCTTTCTGTGCGAAATGTGGCTCGCAAAGTTGGGAAGTCAAAATCAAAGGTACAAAAAGAGAAGCAAAGGCAAGGACTATAGAGTGAAAAAGGTGCCAAACCTTGATGACAAGGAAAATTTCATGAGCATGAGCATGATTGATCGCCCGACGTTGCTACTCCGTTGTTGCCATATCAGTATTACAAAGAGAACCAAAAGATGCTACATACATCCTCAATGTGTAAAAACGGGTGATCCCAAACCAAGGCAATACCGGCGCCGGCCTCGCCCGAATGCAGGTCAAGTATGGAATGGGTAGGAATATGTTGATGTGATACTCGCTTTATTGGAAGCCAAGAACACCTCGACACTCCCACGAAAAATCATAATTGGATAAAATGGTTGGGTTTGCAGCGGCATCTATTTTGGTATACAGTGTACTGAATTCAACTGACGTCAGCAGCGAATAAGATATTAAACTATGTTCATGATTTATTCTCTGTACAGAGATGCACACTAAAGTTATTAAAATTTTGGCAACGATTTAAACCAACGGTAAAGATGCTGTTGGGGCCACGCACAAGTGTGGGTGGTTTATAACCATGGAATACAAGAATACGTTAAAAACATTGAGTTTAAGGACCGATTGAAACCAACAGTAAGGATACTGTTGGGGCCATTAACAAATGTGGATGGTTTATTTCAATGGAATACAAAAAAAAAACGTTGAAAACATCGAATTTGAGGACGAATTTAAACCTACAGTAGGGATGCTGTATGGGTCATTCACAAGTGTGAGTGTTTTGTTTCACCAGAATACAAAAATATGTTAAAACATCGAGTTCCAGGGCCGATTTCAACCAACAGTAAGGATGCTATTGGGGCCACTCACAAGTGTGAGTGGTTTATTTCAATGGAATACAAGAATACGTTAAAAACACCGTGTTTGAGGACCGATTTAAACCAACAGTAGGGATGCTGTTGTGGCCACTCACATGTGTGGATGATTTATTCCACCAGTATACAAAAATATGTTAAACCATCGAGTTTGAGGACCGGTATAAAGCAACAGTAAGGGTTCTGTTGGGGCCACTCACAAGTGTGGGTGGTTTATATCAAAGGAATACAATAATATGTTGAAATATCCAATTTCACGACCGATGTAAGCCAACAACAAGGCGTGATGACAACCAATTGACCAATAGAGAAATATTGGGCTTTAGTTAAGCGGAAACTCTTCGATAGAAAATCGTCCCGGCGGGCGTATCGGAGAATACCGTACGGAACCTGATGGCGGGTGTGCCACCAAAAGTTCGAGAATTTTACAGAAACAAGGATTAATATCTTTATCAGCTGTTTCTAATGTAGATATAACTCAATTATTGTGAAATAAATCCTGGTTCCAGAAGGTGGAAACATATCTAACAGAAAAAGATTTGATATATTTTGGAGCATCTACAACGAATTTCGAACGGAGATGAAACCTGAAATCGGAATGTGTATGATGTCAAAAGAAACAGCAGCAAGCTCAACGTAACTGTTGTGTTTACATTCCACGCCATAGGTGAAGCTGTGCCTATCGTTTACTTGTACAAGAGCATTCCTCTAAAGGTCGCAAAATCTGTACCCTGCTCATGAGGTATTGCCAAGTCGGATAGCGGCTGAATTACTTCTTTCTATTTCGAGACAACATCCAGAGTTTTCTTATCCCGTATCTCGAACAAAAACCAGTGAAGAAGCCAATTATCTTTATAATAAATAGGCATAGCAGCCATATTAGCCTTGAAATGTCTGAAATGAGCCGAGATATGGATATTATCCTTATGAATCTGTATCCAAATATGACAAGGAATATGCAATTTGCAGATATATCGGCATCAAATCCTTGAAGAACGGTTGGCCAAACGCAGTAGCGAGATTTCGAACAGAGGATTCACTTCGTAGAATATCATTTTAGAACTTTGCAGTTGTTCTAAAGGACGGTCTGCACCAGTCTCTTTCAACGAAAAGCATCAAAAATCAGATCAGGATCAGGATCAGAGCTTCGGGTATGTATCTATGCGATTTCAATACCTCTGATTACGCAACGTGCATGGCCAATGCAACTGAAAAAGAGGAGCGTGATGGAACAATAGCGGATGACGAGTCGAACATTGCTTCAACTACAACAACTGACTGAGAAGGCTAAGCGTGCACTATTGGATCATCGCGGGCTGAAAAATTCAAAAGTGTTTTCATCGTACTCGACAACCCTGATGGAGAAGCGCTCTTTAAAATCTTTAGAGTTTTACAAGAAGCTGCACCAAACACAATTGAAGCCTTGGAAGATTACAATGGTGGGGATGCTGAAATCTAAATCAACATCAATGAATCAACATACCTTGGTCCTGAAATCAAAGCGGACCTCTTGGCACCTCAACAGGCCAGCAGCCATATTTGTAGGAATTCCCCCCCCCACACACGAAAAAGAGTTCAAATCAAAACGATATCATCCCGAGCAGGAACGAATAGCCTGATAACTAGCCTTGGTATTAAGGAGCTCAGATTAAGATGTAAAATACCTGAGGATAATACCATAAAATGGTTCCCACAATGTTATGCGAATACCAACTTGAGGTAAGACAATACCAAAATAATACCTCTCAGGTATTCCCAGGTATCGGGAATAAAAAGTTTTGTTATTCGAGAGATATTATGCTTGCAATTCTTAGGTATGTTTAGGTATTTTACCTCTTAAAATGAGCTCTTCAATACCAAGGCCAGTTATCAAGATCAAAATTAAATATTCATATGTTGTTGTCTCCTGCTCGGAATGTTTTGACATCGGATGAGTTTGTTCACGACAGGACAATTTGACTCAATTTTGAATAGTTTTTGACTCACTTTCGTCAACAGTGGAGTCACTCATATATGTGACTAGAATTGACAAGTCGACATATCTAAGACACCGACTTCGATGTTTAAGATATGTCGACTTGTCAATCCCAGTCACATTTACATTTTTTTAAATGAATTTCTGCCTGTCTTTCTGTCTGTCTGTCTGTCTGTCTATCTATCTATCTGTCTGTCTGTCTGCCTGTCTGTCTGTCTGTCTGTCTGTCTGTCTGTCTGTGTGTATGTCTGTATGTCTGTATGTCTGTATGTCTGTCTGTCTGTCTGTCTGTCTGTCTGTCTGTCTGTCTGTCTGTCTGTCTGTCTATCTGTCTGTTTGTCTCTTATAGACTCGGAGACTACTGAACTGATCGGCGTGAAAATTTGTATGCAGAAGTTTTTGAGGCCGAGGAAGTTTATGATGATGGTTTCTTACCAACCATCCTCTTGGAAAGGGGGCTCCCATATAAATGAAACACATATTCCGCATAACTTGAGATCTAATCAAGTAAATAAAACTAAATTTGGCATGTAGGAGTTTTTGGAGGCAAGAAATGTTTTAATGGTGGTTTGAGACCCCTCCCCATTCTGAAAGAGGGGGCTTTCATACAAATGAAACACAAATTCTGTATAACTCGAGAACTAATCAAGCAAATGGAACCAAATTTCGGAAGTGGAAGTTTTTGAAGATGGTTAGAGACCCTTCCGCCTTCTCAACGCGGGGCCGGGGGGGGGGGGGGCATCCAAATGAAACTCAATTTTTTGCATAATTCGAGAACTAATCAAGCAAGTTCAACCAAATTTTGCAGTTGGAGGATTTTGACGGCAAAAAAATGTTTCTAAGATGACTCAAGACCCCTCGCCTTTCTGAAAGGAGGGGCTCCCATACAAACGCAGCACACATTTCTGCATAGTTCTAGAACTAATCAAGCAAATTGAACAAATATTGGTATGTGGAGGATTTTTATAAGCAAAAAAACGTTTCAATGGTGGTTTGAGACCCCTCCCCCTTCTGAAAGAGGGGACTTTCATACAAATGAAACGAAAATTCTGCATAACTCGAGAACTTATCAAGCAAATGGAACCAAATTTGGCAAATGGAGGTTTTTGAGTGCAAGAAATGTTTTTTATGATAGTTAGAGACCTCTCCACCCTCTGAAGGCGAGAAGGGGGGCAATATAAATGAAACACAAATTTCTGCATAATTCGAGAACTAATCAAGCAAGTGGAACCAAATATTGCAGGTGGAGGTTTTTGACGGCAAAAAAATGCAGCACACATTTTTGCATAGTTCTAGAATTAATCAAGCAAATGGAACACAATTTGGCATGTGGAGGTTTTTAAAGGCAAGAAATGTTTCTATGGTGATTTAAGACCTCTCCTCTCTCTGGAAGAGAGGGGGCTCCCATACAAATGAAACAAAAATTTCTGCATAACTCAAGAACTAATCAAGCTAATGGAGCCAAATTTGGCATGTTTAGGTTTTCGAAGGAGAGAAATATTTCTATGGTGGTTTAAGACCCCTCTGCCTTCTGAAAGGGTGACTCCAATACAAACGAAACCATTTTATTTGCATAACTCGAGGACAAATCAACAAATGGAACCAAATTTGGTATATGAAGGTTTTTTGGAGGCAAGAAATGTTTCTATGGTACTTCAAGATACCCCCCTCCCCCTTGAAGGGAGGGGAGTAAGGCTCTCATATAAATGAAACACATATTTCTGCATAACTCGATAGCTATTCAAGCAAATGAAACCACGTTTGGCATGTGGGGGTTTTTGGAGGCAGGATTTCTAAACATGTAAAAATGAATTTCTGTCTGTCTGTCTGACCCTTAAAGACTTGGAAAACACTGAACCGATTGGCGTGAAAATTTGAATGCTGGGGTTTTTGAGGCTAGGAAGGTTCATATGATGGTTTGAGACTCCTCCTCTTTTAGACCGGAGGCCACATGCAAATTAAACACTAGCTTTGGCATAACTCGAGAAATAATCAAGCAAATTGAACCAAATTTGGCAATACGAGTTTCAACCAAAATATAAGAACAATTCCGGCAACTAAAACACAAAATGTGTATTTCTCGTGTAAGAAAGGGCCTGTGCATAAACCACGTAGACTCATTTTTGAACATCTCAACCCCCCCCCCCCCCTTCGTAGACTTTCCTCCATACATTTTTTTAAATTTTTGTATGGAGCGTAGACTTTTGCCAAACCTCCACCCCTCCTCCCAGAAAAGTCTACTTGGTTTATGAATAGCCCCAAACATGTTCCGATAGAAGTTTGAACCCCTTCTTAGCAAAGAAAAAAAAATCCGCTCCGAAAAACGGGCCAGTTTTATTAAATTTTCATTCATTCCGTTGCAAGCGTAGCAGCGCTCACACCGGGTTAAGCTAGTAAAAATAAAAATAAAAATTATTTTTTATGACTGAGTGATCTACTACCAATACCTGTGCATTTGTTTGAATAAACTCAAATGAATTGTTTTATTCATATTAATACAATGATACTGAGCATTTCTGTACCTTTTAACACGTAACAACAAGCTGCATTTGCAATGTGGGTGCAAACTGGTTAGTACCCTACTACTAAGAGCTGGGACAAACAACAATACACTAAGGTCTTTTTTTTACACGGGGTATACGTTCCACTTTTACTATGAAACATCGTAAAAAAAGACTAAATAGAGTTGATCAATTCATAAGCATGAGCATGATTAACCGCCCGAGGTTGCTACGCCGTTATTGCCAGATTAGCTGTTATTGCACAGAGAACCAAAAGATGATGCTTGGGACCAGCATACATCCTCAATGTGTAAAAACTGATGATCCCAAACCAAATCAATACCGGCGCCGGCCTCGCCCGAATGTAGGTCAAGTAGGGAATGGGTAGGAATATGTTGACGTGATACTCGCTCTATTGGAAGCAGAGAACACCTCTGCACTCCCACGAGAAATCACTGGGATTTTGGATTATATGGTTGGGTTTGCAGAGGGATCCGTTTTGGTAAACGGTGTGCTGAATTCAACTGACCTCGGCAGCGAATGAGATATGTAGGTATGTTCCCGATTTATTCTCTGTACTGAGATGCACATTAAAGTTATTAAAATTTTGGCACCGATTTAAACCTAACAGTAAGGATGCTGTTGGGCCAATTCACAAGTGTGGGTGGTTTATTTCAATGGAATACAAGAAAAGTTCAAAACATCGAATTAGAGGACCGATTTAAATCAACAGTAGAGATTCTGTTGGGGCCACTAACAAGTGTGGATGGTTTATTTCACCAGAATACAAAAATTTGTTAAAACATCGAGTTTGAGGATCGATTTAAAACACCAGTAAGGATGCTGTTGGGCCACTCACAAGTGTGGGTGGTTTATTTCAATGAAATACAATAATACGTTTAAAACATCGAGTTTCAGGACCAATTTAAAACAACAGTAGGGATGCTGTTTGGACCACTTCCAGGTGTGGATGGTATGTTCCTCCAGAATATAAAAATATTTTATAACATCGAGTTTGAGGACCGATTTAAATCAACAGTAAGGATGCTGTTGGGGCCATTCACAAGTGTGGGTGGTTTATTGCCATGGAACAGAAGAAAACATTAAAAACATCGAATTTGGGGACCGATTTAAACCAACAGTAGGGATGCTGTTGGGGCCACTCACATTTGTGGATGGTTTATTTCCCCAGAATACAAAAATGTGTTAAAACATCGAGTTTGAGGACCGATTTAACCCACCAGTAAGGATGCTGTTGGGCCACTCTCAAGTGTGAGTGGTTTATTTCAGTGAAATACAAGAATACGCAAAAAAAAACATCGAGTTTGAGGACCGATTTAAACCAACAGTAGGAATGCTGTCGGTACCACTCACATATATGGGTTGTTAATAGAAAAAGACCTTAAATCACACAGCATTAACACATCAAAACTACCTGAAATCACCCTCCCTATTACCTTCAAGCAGATAAACTTTCTTTATGATTGTTTTTCGTAAGGAAAATAATAATGATATACAATTAATAATAAGATGCAGAAGGAAATGTTCGCACATCACCATGAAGCACCAAGAGTGCACAATTATGATTTTGCTAGAATGAAAGATATGAAGAGAAAGTGTTGAAAGTTCCGTCAGTGTACGGCAGGTTGGCAATCGAACAGATGTTTGAAAAATTGAGCGAAAGGGCATGGGTCCAGTGGTACTCGAACCATGGACGTCATCTTTTGCCTAACATCCCACTGCGGGGTAGCTCGAGGCACGGACAAGTCCGCCACCTCAACAGGCTGATGAACAGAATGATACAAGCAAAATCGCTTCAGACTAAAAGACCTCGCTACAAGTATAGCATTAAGGATTGTCATTCCAACTTTCATTTCATCACTTTGAAGTTCGTGCTATTTGGAAATAAAAGATTCTCGCATAACCATCTGATTTGGTACTTTTTGTACTTATTGAAAATTCGTACTTTTTGTACTTATTGTCAATTTTATTTATTGTTATTTGTTGTTGAAAATAAGCAAACTGAATAACAAAAGGAATCAATTGTGCTGATTTGTGGTAACAAACTATATTAGCTTTTTTCAATTGATTCTATATGATCAAATGAAACACTTCAACTATATGCACATACTGTACTTGACCATTGATCACCATCTCAGGATTATAATGTTCATCGATAAGAACTACTGGAGGATATTCAGAAGCACCTTTGGGCTGCTTTACCGCTGATGTAGCAACAATAGTGTGCTTCTTTCCAAAATTGTAAAGAACTAGACCAGCCCTGGGACCTGGTAGTTGAAGCTAAACTACCAGAAGGTTTTTTAAGAAGTGCCCACGGTTCGGGAAGTCAAGAAATTGTCCAACCTAAAAGAATTCCTCGACCGAATCTGGAATCCGGCTTGGTAAACCGTGCTCTTACCGACTGAGCTGTCTGAGGCTCCCGGTCCATTTTGACTCAGTTTTGAGCCGTGTTGACTCTCTTTCGTCATTCAAATTTGAGTAAATGTAACTAGGATCGATTAGTCGACAAATCGAAAACATCCATTTGATTTGAATCGATGTTTTTGATTTGCTGACTTGTCAATGCAAGTAACATTCACTCAAATTTGAGTGACTCCACTTTTGACGAAAATGAGTCAAAAACGACTCAAAACTGAGTTAAAAAGTGGCTGGCCACGTATGAAATCTAGCAAGAGACGAAAACAAATTATCACATCTCCCACATAAATTCACAGGACTTGAGCAAGCTACAACTGGGCAGTTTAATTTCCCATCACCGCGTTTATTATGCTATCAATAATTACATCCGGGCCATTTCGAGCTGAAAAGGCCCGTCGCCGCCCTCGGTCGCACACGTGCTGCTGTCAAAACTTCTCGAACTGGGTACTTGGTAAAATCTCCTATGAAAAGCGAAATGGAACAATCATCTCGGTGTTCATTGTACGAGAAGAAATGAAAGCCAGGAAATTGCTGTGACGTCGTAGGAAATTTTGATCGAGCGAGGGGAAGCGTAAACCACTCAAAACTGCACATGAACGAGGTTGAACAAATCACGCATGGCATTGTACCATCATCAGGCCGCAGTGAAAGGTGAATCTTATCCTGTTTGTAAAATCTCCACAGCCCAGGATGAGGGAAAAATCGAACATCTGCCAGCCGATTTCAGAGCCCACCAATTTCAGTCCCGGTTTATTCTGCCTGGTTGTGTTCACACGATGTTTATCTGCAAAAAACAGGAGTAGGTACGCTACTCACTCGCAGCACACCGCATTGCTAGGCAATTAGCGTTGACATTCCCGACATAAATTCGCATCTTGTTGCTCGTGCATCGGATCAAGCCGCTGACATCCGGCGCTAAATCTCGACGTGAGCCCGGTTTTGTGTCATATCCTCTTTCCTATGTGCGCGTGACTAATGCGCCGAATGTGACCTATGTGTACAGTCGTACTGGGACTACTCAGAAGGGGGGCCTCGAGTTGATGGATGTGAACGAATATGGCTATTCACTTTTTAGTGAATAAATTACAGTCAAGTGCTTCGGTAGGTCTTCTTCAAGTAGTATTCGGTATCGCATCATCACCCGTTTCAGTGACTTTTGGGTGAATCATTCCGAGGTTATTCAAATTAAAGCTGATGTCAGAGTCTGCTTCGTTTGTGATCAACGATTGACGGAAGCAAATAGAGAATTATGCACTTACCGAATCGATTTAGTCGACGAGTAAACAGAAGGGGTCGGTCATCGGTTAACGGAAACAATGCAACTGTGAGCAAATAAATAAATCACTCCAAGGAACTACCACAACTCCGCTATTTGGGCCAGCTGCGACGACTAATCCAAACATCCAAGTAACGGCGCTTTGCATGCGTTATTGTCAGAAACTTCGTCTTTGACGGGACCGGCATAGTCAAAAGATGCTCCTTTGTTTACAATTCTCATGATCGTCGCCATGTGCCTCGGGAGGGATCGAAGAAACTATGCCCACTCTGTTTCTGGTATTTACCATCCCAAAATTACCGACACACAAATAATAAGCATTTTGTGCTGAATCGCTTCCTGCGCTTCAAATTTTAGGGAGAAAATTCCAGTCCCCTATCCTATAGCCGAAACATACAAAATTCGGGGGCAAGTCGGATTTGATTTATTTTCAATTAGCGGCCACCGCTCAATAGGAAGTTCGAGATGAAATTTCCTTATCCAAACATAACATATAGCGGGAGGGTAGCATTTAAGTGCCAAACAGCAGCGTGCAACACGTAATTGATTAATAATTGTGGGTTCAGTTACAAACATTCTCCGCCTTCTTATTAATTTCAAGTTCGGATTTAGATTAATGTCCGCTACGAGATCCAAAAACCTGCAATCATGATGCTCGATGGAAACTAGCACTAGCGTTAGTTGCTTCCTCTAAACCGAAGCCAAACAACCAACGCTGGCATTTGCCGTTTTGATCTCATTTCGCTTATGCTTTGCGAAAATTTCGTTATTCTTTCCCTCGATGGACCACCGCAGCGAGTACAATGACTACGGTAAGGTAGTTTTTACACGAGTGACGATCAGAGGCCTTTTCACTGGTCGGCGTTAGCGGAGAGCTAGATTTGGTTAACGACTTCGACCACCCAGCGAGTGACACGGTCATACCCATTATTCTTTCCCAGAGCAGAGCGACTACTTGACCCCAGTTTGGATCTTTCTTCGCCATATGCCGCAGTGGTATGGAAATGAAACCAATCCGGATTGGTTTCAAAGTGGTTTACGAGATCGTTTAGTGATATGCTCCGGATCTGGAGATAAGTATTCAAGTGAACCGGTTGTACAAAGCTATTAGAGCACAGACAAATCTTGACAAGTCGAGATCTACTAACTCGATACCGAGTTGTAGAACCATAGCACAGTGCGCAAGAACTGATGAAAACTAAGGAAAAACATCTATATAGCCTATTTTACCCCACTTCCACTTATATTCATGAATAATTAATAGACATCTTTGCACGGGGAGGCTCAAGATCAACAAAATAGTGCTAATCCCATGTGAAATTTTCTGGAAAACCGAATAGAGATTGAACTACCGCAAGCCTCTGTGAACAAAGATATGGCTTGTTTTACCCCACTTCCCCTTGTATTCTTGAATAATTTATAGATATCTTTGCTCGGAGTGGCTAAAGATCAACCAAATAGTGCTAATTCGATGTCAAATTTCCTGGAAAGTCGAATAGAGGTTGTTTGATATACCGCACAGCTCTGTGATCAAAGATTTAGTTGATTTTACCCCATTTCCTCTTATATTCTTGAATAATTTATAGTTATCTTTACTCAATATCAACAAAATAATGATAGTTGAATGTAATATTTTCTAGTAAATCTAATTTAATTGATTCGCGAATACTTTGATTAACACAAAAAGTTTCCTTCTCTTCAATATACCTTCAGCTTTTGTTCGATTTTTCAGGAAATGTCACATAGAATTAACACTACTTTGTTGATCTTGATCCTCTCGGTGCAAAGATATCTATAAATTATTCAAAAATACAAGGGGAAGTGGGGTAACATCAGCCAAATCTTTATTCACAGACCTTGTTAACAAGCCGCGCTTTGAAGCGACAAAAGTTACAGATTTTTTCCTTAGTTTTTATCAGTTCTTGCCCACTGTGCATAGTTGGAACTGGGGTGATGAGTTTCAGTAGAATTGGAGCTTATTCATCATTTTTTTTAAATTTATTTTTTATTCTGGAGTTTTGGAGCGTCAATTGAATGAAAATCGGGAATGTTGTGGCGGTACGCAGGGCATTTCCAAAGATACATCGCTGCTGCTCATCATAATAAGGAGTACATCGAAATAAAGTTATAAACATTCAAAAATTGAAATAAAACTAAAGACAATTCGGAAATTTTTCAAAGTAATGTATTGTATTACAGCTTAACATGTTAAAATAGCAATTAAACTAACAAATCATTCAGATTGCTGATTTCGGTAAGGCTTGCTTCATTTAGAATTGGAACAAACTTTTCCTCATATTGTGGCGCTCCTGGTGGACGGATTTGGAAGTTCTTGGCGCCCACGTGTCGGGAATTTTGTCAGCATGTATTTTTGACATTCCGCAAATCGACTGTACTTTGTAAACAATCAACATGGAAGCCGAAAGAAGGGAAAAAATTGTGCACAGTTATTTGGAAAATCCATTGTGGTCTGCATCTAGGCTAGCTAAACAGCTGAAATTGCCCAGAAATACCGTATGGCGCGTTATCAAGCGGTATAAGGAAACATTGACGACGATTCGGAAGCCTCAAGCCAATCGTCGGAGTGGAACTGTCGACCGGAAACTGCGTGGTAAGATTTTGAAGACGATTAAGAGGAATCCCAATCTGTCTGACCGTGATTTGGCCAGAAAATTTGGTGCTGCCCATAGTACCGTGAGGAGAACTCGACTCCGGGAAGGAATCAAGTCGTATCGAGCTAGCAAACAGCCAAATCGGACCATAAAACAGAATAGTGTGGCCAAAATTCGTGCTCGGAAGCTATACGACCAGGTGCTGACCAAGTTCGACGGGTGTCTTCTGATGGACGATGAAACCTATGTCAAGGCTGACTTCGGCAAATCCCAGGTCAAAAATTTTACTTGGCAACGGCTCGGGGGATGTTCCAGCCAAATTTAAATTTGTTTTTGCCGACAAATTTGCACGAAAACTTCATGATTTGGCAGGGCATTTGCAGCTGTGGCAAAAAACGAAAGTTTTCGTTACAAATAAGACAATGACGTCGGAACTATACCAAAAGAGTGTCTCCAAAAACGAATTTTGCCGTTCATTCGATCCCACGACCATCCCGTAATGTTTTGGCCAGATTTGGCAAGCTGTCATTACAGCAAAGTCGTTCAAGAATGGTATGCAGAGAAAGGGTCCAGGTTGTTCCGAAAAACCTTAACCCACCCAACTGCCCCCAGTTCCGCCCTATTGAGAAATACTGGGCAATCATGAAGAGGAGACTCAAGGCAAAGAGAATGGTTGTCAAAGACATCAATCAGATGAAGACCTGGTGGAATAAGATAGCTAAAACGATGGACGAAGAAGGTGTGCGCCGCCTAATGAGCCGTGTTACAGGAAAAATTCGAGAATTCCTTCGAAACCGTGACGAATAATTTTATCCGTATTTTTTCTTAAAAGTATGAAGAAAACGCTACATTTGTATAAAAAAAGATCTTCAATTCAATAATAAATAACTGAAATACAGGCAATTGTTTTTGTTCCAATTCTATCTGAAGAAAGCTTTAAGTGGCTTCTGCGCACTTCCTGGACGCTGCTGACCTGTTTTTCTTTAAGTCTGACATGTTGTGGCCCACCTTTCTTAGCTTTCGCTTGACGATTGCCCAATAGCGTTCGATCCGTCACAGTTGGGGACAATTTGGTGAGTTGATATTGTTTTCAGCGAAATCAACTTTGTTATCAGAAAGCCACTGTAGAGTTGATGTAGGGGGGGTTGTAGTTTATCGATACTTCCGGGCCCACCTCTAAGCAGATTGCTATGAGGTACCAGGTGTGGTTATCCACCAATTGCCTGTCGATCTGCCAAATTTGGAAGATGTCTGCATTGAGTTATCGCAAATCATAGTATTCCGCCCAATATATCACAAAACATTGCAATGGGTTGAGCGGATTGGAACTAATGAAATCATTGGGTAAAGGACCAAGTATCCCCCGGGTGATGCTAAAACGATAAGCTTGAACGTCAATAGAAGCATCAAATTGTCAAAACGTCAATGAACAGCTTCATAGGACTTTAATTTCACCAAATTCTTCTCGTAACTTAAAATGTATGAGCATAGATTGCTCTCTTTAGAGGGTTTAATTTGCTTGATGCAGGTATTGGTTGCAATAGTTTGTACAATGTAGTTGAGCAAATTGAAAGTTAAAAAAAGTTGAGAGAGATAAAGAAAGAGAGAGAAAGAGAGAACGAGAGAGAGAGAGAGAGAAGAGAGAGAGAGAGAGAGAGAATCTCAGTGTATATTGTATTATTAGACTATTTTATAACAACAGCTAAATGTATTAAAGGGCGATACGGTCAAAATTTGGTCAATATCAACTTGACATATTTCTTTCAATTTTGCATTTAAAAAACCTGAACACCCCTCATTTTGAAGGTGTGTGTGTAGAATGTTGCTCCTATTTTGATTTTGGAATTCACTCTTCAGTTGTCAAAATGCCGTCCAAGCAAGAAGAGCAGCGTATCAAAATTTTGCTCGCGCATCGCGAAAATCCGAGCTACCCGCACGCAAAGTTGGCAAAATCGCTAAAAGTTGCCAAATCAACCGTTACAAATGTAATTAAAGTGTTTGGAGAACGTTTGTCGACAGCCAGGAAGTCTGGATCGGGGGAAATCGAAAACCGGAAGCCGCTGAGACGACAAAGAGAGTTGCCGGTAGTTTCAAGCGAAACCCTAACCTATTCTCCGAGATGCCGCAAATAAGCTGGGTGTATCGTCTACAACCGTGCATCGAGCCAAAAACGAGCCGGACTATCGACTTACAAGAAGGTAGTGACTCCAAATCGCGATGATAAACAAAATACGACGGCCAAAGCGCGATCCCGAGGCTGTACATGACGATGTGACGAATTTGACTGCGTGGTAATGGACGACGAAACCTACGTCAAAGCCGACTACAACCAGCTTCCGGGACAGGAGTTTCATACGGCAAAGGAAGGGTAAAGGTAGCAGATATTTTCAAGCACACGTAACTGTCAAAGTTCGCAAAGAAATATCTGGTTTGGCAAGCCATCTGTACCTGTGGCTTGAAAAGCAGCATTTTCATAGCTTCCGGACTGTCAACCAAGAAATTTACGTGAAAGAGTGTTTGAATAAACGTCTGCTGCCTTTCCTGAAGAAACACGGTTGTTCCGTACTGTTTTGGCCGGATTTGGCATCTTGCCATTACGTAAAAAGGCCATGGAGTGGTACGCCGCCAACAACGTGCAGGTGGTTCCTAAGCGACAACAACCCTCCCAACACGCCAGAGCTCCGCCCAATTGAGAAATACTGGGCTATTGTCAAGCGGAACCTAAAGAAGACCAAAAACTGCTAAGGACGAGCAGCAGTTCAAGGTAAACTTGCTTTCTGCGGCGAAGAAGGTGGACAAGGTGGCTGTACAAAATCTGATGGCAGGGGTCAAGCGTAAGGCCCGGCAATTCGGATTTGGAAAAGCGGAAGCCTAACTGAATATTTTTCCTGAATTTTATACTAATTGAACTTGAAAAAGAAATTTAATTTGATTTTTTATATAAACGATTTCACCGATTTACACGCGTTTTCCCTTGACCAAATTTTGACCGTATCACCCTTTATGATGTAAATTTTAAATTTCAATCCCAATTTCAGTGAGCGAGATAAGGCGCTATAACCTTGGCAATTATTGTCAGGCTTTTGGTTCAAATACCAAAAGTTCATTCACAGGCAAAAGGAGCATAAACTAATCTTTGTAGCATCTATGCTCCCAACGATAAAGTACAAATTATCACACTATTTAACTCTACATGGAAGCGTTCGGTACGGGAGGTCCAAGCTTTCTTCCTTCCCTTGATTAAAAGTAATAGAGCGAGTTTAGATCTTTCTGGAATCGCTCTATTTCTTGGAATCTCTGCGGCATATACTACGCAGTTTGCCTGGCCGATGACAAGAAAAATGATGTATTCAAGAAACCATCATTTTCCAGTATGCTTTCAAGAATTGGCTGCGTTAGTGTGAGATTAGATTAGATTAGATTAGAAAGCCACTGTAGAGTTGATGAGCAGAGCATAAGTAAAATTTTTAGTTTTGTTCCTGCCGTTTAGCACTCCTCTCGACTTTGTTGATAAAACTACATTCAGAACTGTTTTGTTTACCAACACCTCCTCTATGCATCTTTAAAGCCGAAATGTGTACAAAGTGGTTCACTCTATATACGGTTGTGTTAACGAATTAATGAAACCTTTATAAGACCATAAAGATTTTGAAAATCTTCTAGCGAAAGCTGTTATGACCATTGGAGAATCTTCATAACACCTATTGGCTGCCATCAAAGCCAGCATACGGCCAAATGGCTACAGCTGTCAAACTTCACGGTAATATCGTGATTGGTTTTTGTTGATTCATTTAACAGTAAATAATATCTAAGAAATAAGTTCTACTGGTGCGGGAAATATCGTTTGATAGCAAAATATTCAAATCAAATTGATTTTTTTATAGCGTATCGTGCTCCAATTAATTTTCATGCGCATTTAATTTTATTGTGAATATTGGCACGACAAGAGCCAAAAATTAATGCGCCTCTGAAATTATGCGAGTTTGCAACAACGAACACAAAATTGAAACAAATATATTCGATAAATTAATCATGCATTTCCTGAAAATTGAATTGGCTTCTAATTTACAGTTCATTTTAATTACATTTCAAATATTGTGCATTAATTTTTCCACATTTAAATCACAGTTTCACCGAAAAGCCAATTTATCTTCGCAATGACTACTATAAAACTATTTTGCCGTTTAATGCATTTACTGGAGGCACGCGGTTTTAAAATACTCTTCAACTGACCATAACAAGATAAGATGAATGAGTCCTAAAACGACATTTCAAAACAACATTTTACATGTTCATAAAGTCGAAATAAAACTTTTGATAGGAGTAAAAAGGATTGGAGAAAACAAGGTTTTAAGACCGTTGTAAACAAGCTGTGAGAGTTCTTTTAAACCTGACTTAAATATGATAGCTACTGGCTTCACTAGCCGCCATATTAAAACCAAATTCATTTCAAGTGGCTTTCATAATACTTTAATAAAACTTCATAAAGCTGCATGACTATGGCAATGTTACTTTGGTTTTTTACTTTTTTTCGTTCGTTTTTCTTCTTCCACTTTCATGCTTCCGTTCACGTTCTTTCGCTTCTATTCTTCCACTCAAGAGAGTGGAACTAGAGGTTCCGCTATATTCTTCCATTTCTTTTCTTCCGGTTCTATTATTTCGCTTCATCTGTTCCACTTCTCTCCATCCACTTTTTCTCTTCCGTTTTTTCCGCTTTCTCCTTCCGTTTATGTTTTTTCGCTGATCTTCATTTGCTTATTTTCTACCGTTGCTCGTTTTCCGCATCTTTTTTTCCTCTTCTCTACTTCCACTCCTCTTCATCATCAACTTGTCTTCTTCCGCTACTTTCAGTCCACTTTTATTCTTCAGCTTGTCTTCCGCTTGTTTTCTTCAAATTCTCATTTTACGTGCTCTTCTTCCACTGCTCTGCTTCCGTTTCTCTTCTTTCGCCTCTCTAATTCTTCTAAACCGGTGTAGTTTTGTTTTCTGTCATTCATTTTTTACTGTATGCTCATCTTCTTTCCAATTTTACAAATTTTGCTTTAACTTCATCGTCATCTTGCTTCACTTCTGTCATCGTGTACAATCTATCAGCAAATGGCGCTTCTTCACATTAATTCAGTTTTGTGCGATCGGTTTTACTGGATTCTCTAAATCTTCGTTTTTTTACAATCCCTCATTTGTTTCAGCAGCTCCCGTTTCTTCTTCCTCTTCATATGTTACTTTTCGCCTCTCTTCATCTGCAATCTCGTAACAGTTTTCCCTGATTCCCTTTACTGTCTCTTCTCCTCTTTACCTGTCGTTTCACTGTCGTTTCTTCGGCATGCTCAAGACCATTGCATCTCCTTTATTGACCTTTTTTCATTCTTCCTCGTAGCGAATTTCTGAATTCAATGTTTTCATCATCAGCTTCCGTTTATTTATTCTCTTCATCTTCTTCGTAATATTTTCTTTCATTTGATTTCCCTATGTTCTCCCTCATCCGCTTCTCACTTTTATGCTCTTTTTTCTCCTCACAAGCTTCGATGCACATTGGTTTCATGCAGGAACTACAGCAACGCTTTTCGTTGACATATTTGTCACACGAGAATTCTTCTAAAATATCACCTCATTTAACCCTTAAAGGTGCAGGACGGACTTTTTATTTTGAGAACGTTATATATCAATGATGCCTTAATACTTCCAGTTGAAACTTTCTTTAAAACCAAGGGTAATGGTAGTCATTAATTTTGGATAGATGTACCCCCTCCAACCCATCGCCCTTTCTTTTTGTGGCTGAAACTAGGTGGCTTTGAAGGTATTTTTCATGACGATATTGATTGTTTGTGTTTTGCCCGTTTTTCACAAACGGTTTTATGGGTTTTAGTTAGTTTTTAACACAAATGGTACACGAAAAGTATACAAATGGGAATATACATATGTTTCGGGATGTTCTAGGTCGTCCAAACGCTCCTGGAATGTTGGTCACGGGCTATGTTGGAATCTGAGCATAGGATTTACATACATGAAATATGCCCAACAATGTTCAAGAGGAGTGTAATAATTATCTGTCATTCATCTCCATTCATACCATAAGTTGAAGTCTCTCCAAATTGTCCTGGAGTTCAGGTCAAATTATCTACTAGATAAACCATGACTGGGTTACTGTCCTGAGCAACACAGCATGCCCAAGCAGACTCAAAGAAGCTTTACGAATGGAATATAGTATATTTCCCGCCATATAAGATTTTTAACACATGTACCCCCCTCCAACCCATCGCCCTTTTTTTTGTGGCTGAAACTAGGTGGCTTTGATGATCTACTAGATAAACCATGACTGGGCTACTGTCCTTAGCAACGCAGCATACCCAAGCAGACTCAAAGAAGCTATACGAATGGAATATAGTCCATTTCCCGCCATATAAGATGTTCTAGGTTCTCCAAATTGTGCTGGAGTTTAGATAGTTCATTGTCATTAGTTCAACCAAGACTAGTGTAATGCCCCTTACATTGGATAATGTCTTCGCTCATTTGTAGTACCAGTGCGCATCGTTTTCGACCTATTTCCATTTATATTTATTATTCTAGGTACTCAGGTCGTTGTAGAGTTCAAGAGCCATAAAATCTATTGAATCAACAACTGCTATAATATTGTTCTTATTGAAGAATCAGCGAAAACATTATACAATGTTAGTGACATTACATTAGTCTTGGTTGAACTAACGGCAACGAACTATCTAAACTCAATGTGGAGAACCTAGAACATCTTATATGGAGAGAAATGGACTATATTCCATTTGTATAGTCTTTTTGAGTCTGCTCTGGTATGTTGCGCACTGGTACTACAAATAAGCGAAGACATTATCCAATGTTGGGGGCATTACAGTAGTCTTGATTGAACTAATGGCAATGAACTATCTAAACTCCAGCACAATTTGGAGAACCTAGAACATAGTATATGGCGACAAATGGACTATATTCCATTCATATAGCTTCTTTGAGTCTGCTTGGGTATGCTGCGTTGCTAAGGACGGTAGCCCAGTCATGGTTTGTCTAGTAGATCATCAAAGCCACCTAGTTTCAGCCACAAAAAGAAAGGGCGATGGGTTGGAGAGGGGTACATGTGTTAAAAATTTAGAAATACCATTACCCTTGGTTTTAGTGAAAGTTTCAGCTGGAAAGATAAAGGCATCATTAAGATGTATCGTTTAAAAAATAAAAAGTCCGCCCTGCACCTTTAAGGGTTAAAGGTTATTTCATCTTTTTGAGTTAATCAGGTAATCTACTGTCGACCCAGTTAGTTCTGTATTTTATCCTTTTTAACAATAAATTGGTGATTTTGTTTTGTTGGATCCCATAGCACTTAACTCAATTTCTAGGTAAACCCCAAAATGAATACTCTCCAACATGATTAGTATTCCACCCTGTGCGGGCGTACGAAAAGCTGACTCATCGGAGCTAGAAGACAGACAACTATTCGGCACGCAACAATCAACTAATCGAAACTCACGCTTCGTCAAAAAATCAAGTTTATACAGGCCAAACATACCCACAGTCAGCACGCCATTCAAACGCGTTCCAATGCTGAATGAATCATACCAATTTGACTGGTTTGAACTGTTTATGGCAGACGTAAAGTTTCCATTATCCGCTCGAAAGTGCATCATGCTCTTCCCAAAACCAATAAAAAAAAAGAATCTCTTCAAATCATCACCGAAATGGTAGTTTACATCCACTTGGATTCCAATGCTATCAACAATAATCCTCCATCAAATATTTACAAGCTAGTTGGCTGTTAGCACAGTTTACATGACTCTTACAACTGTTTCCTATATAGCGACTGCCACCCCACTGACTGGAGAGCATTCATTTCTCACATCCGGCTGTTCCTCGTGCCATGCCCAACTGCTTCGACATATTTAGGTGGGTATGTACCTAGTTATGCAGAAGTGAAGCAAACTCAGCATGCAACAGTCAGTGGGGCATTTTCGAGAGAAATGACAAAACGTGATCTGAATTGAACTTCTTGTCTGTGTCACGCTGCTGCCTGGCGATAGCGGTGAATAGAAGCAGACTCGTTGTCAAACATCAACCATATCCTCGTCTGGATACCGTTGTGCCGTAGGACTACAGAAGACTAGAGAGTGCATACAAATATTTTAAAGTGCACTTTCTTTCTGGCTGTTTGTTTGGGAACGTTTTGTTTTGGGACATCACCGTTTGCCTTCTTCTGTGCAGCTTTATCCGACTGTTTGCAGTGACTTTTATGGTTTAAATGTTTGAACGGTAGCGGGTCACCGTGCTGCTCGTTTTCGTACACTGTGAAGCCACCAGAGTAGGCTATTTTTGGAACCGAGAGTGGAACCATTGATGTACAGGAAGAAAAAAGATATGGTTGCATACTATATTTGGGTGGTTTATTAAGATGGAAAGTTCAAATAGCAGTAATGAGAGAGTTCGAGGAAATAATATTCATCAGTTTTGCGTTTGGAATTGAAATGCTGCATAACCATCGGTAAGATTTCATTTGAAATTTTTAATTGAAGATTTAAGCTCGTTAAAATCTCAGTCATTCTGTCATTTAGTGACGAAGCTTAGCTCGGAAGTGAGAGAATAATTATGATTAATGATATTGGGGATGTAATGTTACCTCATTCGTCCTAGGAATCATATATGTCATTAATTTATTGATAATCGAAAAAATGGCACTTGTTCTAAAGTATTTGAGAACTTCCCAACAAACATCGGTGTTGAATTAGAGCTTGTTCAAACAAATTTGGAGATGCTATTCAGCTATTCTAGAAGAAACAGCTGAATAGCTTCCAAATTTGCTTGAACAAGCTCTAATTCAACACCGATGTTTGTTGGGTTTTTCTTCACTTCATTGTGATATAATTGACCGAAATATACAATATCCCTTATTTTATAGCCGCCATAATTTCACTGTAAAAGCTAAAAGATTTTTGTCATGATCTTCAAATGTCCTAAATTTAACTATTAAAATTAATCCGGATTCATTGTAATACACATCAGACTTGCATTAGCATTGGCATTGGAATTTGCCCTCCTCGTGGATAGAGTTGCGATACGTTTCTACGCAATCTACACGTAGACGCTCCTCGATCGCTCGCCTGGCCACGTCTATTCAACCTTTGGAAAGAGGTAGGATTCGGTATCTACCTCAAGAAGACGCACGTAGCTTTCAGTAGATATAAAACCCGAATTAATCCACCGATGGTGAGACTGAACCCTTCTTACATTTCACCAGAATTACAAACTCAAATGTGGGCAATATTGTACTGGATACGTATTTTCATCAGAAATTCCAAGAAGATTCAGAAATATTCAATATACCATACATTCAGTTGATAAAATGAACTTTTTGTCAATCCTGAACGTATTGTTCAGGATTGAACAAAAATTAAAATATTTCCATTAATAGTCTTTAATGACCTGTGTATGTTAGTTATATAAAAGGCGAAATAACATAAATATTAGAAATTTCATATAATCAGTCCATAGCATGAATTATTAGACAATCCTAAGCGTCAATTTTGATTATCGATATGGATTCAAGATGCTTAATAAGTACATGTTCGTTGAAAATAGTAAATGGAGACTTTGTGTAATTTTCGAATATACTCGTTGCAGTTCAAAACCAGACCACTCGAGCCAATCGATGCTGCTCTAATTCTATACAGTCGCATAGTGTGGCTAGTCCGCTGTATGTGCTATACAATGCTCCAGATGCGACACAATAGAATACAAGCGGCATCGATTGGTGTGATTGGCCTTGTTCGGTTTTTCACTGCAACGAGTATATTGTCATCTCACAATTATGTGCTCTCAGGTATTGTTTTGGTCATATCTCCATGAAGAATTATCCAATCATAATGAAATTTTGACCAGTTATTTGGAAATATCATAGCTTTGATTTGGCACCAACAAAACTAAAATCGGTACACAAATAGCTCAGTATGTAATCGGAGACTAAACTGTTTGATTACTATTATAATAGGCCTTCAAGTACTGTTTCGTTCATATCTTCGTAACGAAATGTCCGAATGAAAAAAAAATCAATAGCGTTCTATGGGAATGTTGTAGCTTCCATTTGCCGTCAACAGAACTGAAATCGGTTCACAGATGGCTGAGAAACCGATGTGACATTATTTGTAACGCACACACACACATACACACACACACATACATACACACAGACATGTGCTCAGTTCGTCGAGCTGAGTCGAATGGTATATGACACTCGGCCCTGTGGGCCTCGGATAAAAAGTCGAGTTTTCAAGCGATCTTAATACCCTTCTATTGATGTAAGAAGGGTAAAAAGGGAAGTTAACATAATGAAATTTTGAACACTTATTTGGAAATTTTATAACTTTAATTTGGCGTTAACAAAGCTTCAATCCTGAGCTTCAATTTTGATTATCGATATGGATTCAAGATGCTTAATAAGTACATATTCGTTGAAAATAGTAAATGGAGACTTTGTGTAATTTTCGAATATACTCGTTGCAGTTGAAAACCAGCCACTCGAGCCAATCGATGCTGCTCTAATTCTATACAGTCACATAGTGTGGCTAGTCCGCTGTATGTGCTATACAATGCTCCAGATGCGACACAATAGAATACACAGGGTGGCCACACAATCTTAATATAAAAATTCCCGCATTTTTCCCGATTTTTTCCCGCATTTTTGCCTTATTATCCCGACTGTTAAAATGAGTTGATATAAATTACTCGTAGCTAAATCTCTGCGCTCCCAAACTTTTTCCAGTTTGATTTACTACCAGACACTTTCCATTTATTTAAAATACGCGTTTTTGTGCGACAGGATGAGCCAATTTTCAACAAATGTTGTCAAATTTGGTAGCTTCTTCTTGGTTCTAGCCAAAATTTTTCTAACCCATTTTCTTTTCTCTGGAATCCGGCAAACAACGTCAGACGGCATTGAGCACAGCTGCCCAAATTCTTCTTTCACCATGTGTTAACACCACATGAAAGATAAGTTCATTTCTGGCCTCACTTGTTACAGCTGTGTAGCCAGATCTTCTAAGGCATCTTCAACGGTGGTTCAAATCGTGGTTTGGATTTATTTGTTTAGACCAAACGCAAAAACATCGCTGCATCGCTGGTGTTTGTAAAATTTGTTTTATACCGGATCTATTTTGCATCATTTCAGAACTTATATAAGCTTCTAAGTTTCTTACTGAACGCACTCTTTAAAAATTTAATTTAATGAACTTCAGAATATCTTTGAAGGTTGGGTGGAAATATCTAAAATGAACATGCCAGAAGTTGATTTAACTTCTCGGCAGTTGATTAAAATAATTGGAAGTTTCCAGATAATCATGAAGTTTGCTCGCTGTCTTTCGAGAAAAGAAATGGTGGAACTTTAGAGAAGTTCATTGAATTGCCGAAAAATTATTAACGTTTCAGGAAACTTGGATGAACTTCCAAATAGTTTGCTGATCATCCATGGAATAGGAACAACTTTCTGGAAATGACGGGAACTTAGAGAATCAGATTTCGCTTCCCAAAAGTTGTTTTAACTCCCAGCAGGTACATATTCTGTGATAAAAAGCAGAATATCACACATATTTAAATAACTTACGAGAAATTGAAAAAAAAAATCTTGGAAGCCGTGGAATTTCTGTGGAATAGTTAGCATTATCGAGATGTTGTTAAACCGTACAAGAACTTTTTATGATCTCCAAAATTGTGAATAGGTGGAAATTCTATGAAATTGATTAAAAAGTAGTTGGTTTTTTTATTCTCGTTTTGGTTGGGTTCGAAAAATTATCGAGTAGTAAGAAGTTTAAGTTCTTCTTAAAACTTAAATACCCTGAACTTTTGGGATGTTTTCGGAACGATTGGAAAGTTTCTCGATCACCTGGAAAGATCCCTGAAGTTCTAGAAAGCTCCCCAAACTTATGGAAAAATCCTTTGAATGTTTCCTAAACTTTTCGAATGCTCAAAAAATCCAGTTTCCTGTTTATCTGGAACGTTTTCTGAAATTCTGGAAAGTTCCCCGATCTTGGGGGAAGTTTTCTGAAATTCTTGGAAGATCGCAGGACTACTGAGAAATTTCCTGAATTGCTGAATCCCCTGAGCATCCGGAAGTTTTTTTTCGAGATTCTGGAAAGTTCCCTGAACTTCTGGGAAATTTTCTAAATTTCTGGAACGTTCTCTGAACGTCTGAGATGTTTACTGACCTTTTGGAAAGTTTCCTGATCTTTGGGGGAGTTCCATGATCTTTGTGAGCATTTCCTGAGGTCTGAGAAGTTTTTTGGATTCATGAGAAACCATGAACTTCAAGGAAGTTTCTTGAACTCCTACATGTTCGCTGAACTTCTAAGAAGTTCTGTATATGTCTAGCAAGTTTCATGAAATTCTAAGAAGTTGACTAAACCTCTAGGAAGATCCGCAAACTGTTGAAAAGCTTCATAAACTTCTTGACTGTTCTCTATTGGAAGTTCTCTAATTTTCTGGAAAGTTCCTTGAATTTTTGGGAAGTTCCCTGAACATCTTGAGTCTATGAACTTCTGAAAAAATACCCAAAATAATCTGAAAAGTTTTCTAAACTTCTGGATGCCATGGCAGCCCTGGATAGTTACCTGAACTTCTGTGAAGAACCCTTTACTTTTGGAAACTTCCCTGAACTCATGGTAAGCTCTTTCAATTTGTGGACAATTCCTTGAATTTCTAGGAAACAATTTGAATTTCAGGAAAGTTGTCTGAACTTCTAGGAAGAACCCTTAATTTCTGGAATGTTTCCTAACTTTATGGTATGTTCCTTTGACATCAGGGAGAGTAGCTAAACCTCGGGAAAGTCTAAGTCAAATCTAAAAAGTATACCAAACTTCTGATAAGTTCCCTGAGTTTCTAAGTGCACTGAATTTACAAGATTTTTTTCGAACTTTTTGGAGATAATTTTTGTCCATCAGTTTCTTAACCTTTTCCGAATAGGGGGCGTAAATTCTGCGGGCCGTAAGTCTTAAGGACAGATTTGCAAAAATTCCTCAGGGTCACCATCCCCCAAGTTTTCGTCGAGAGAACTAGCTGAGGACATACGCCAACATCCGTTAAGCTGTGCTTAAGTAGTGAACCTATGTAACACTAAGGCATATCCAGCTGCATCGCAACAGCTGGAAAAAGTCATCAGTTGACTGTAGTTGTCGCATAATGTCTAGGGTCATATCCCTTGGCATGTTGAAACGTCACAGAAAGTGCTTCTTGTCATAGGTTGGCGTGGCTCTATCTATCACTATCAGCACTGTCTAATATCGTTTAAATGAGATGCATGCATTCACACACGCACCACCACTTAAACCAATCCATGTTAAAAAGTTTGCGAAAAATCCTCGAACTCTGAAAAAAACAAAACTTCTGATCTCTGCATATTGTAAGATTGACAAGATAGGTGTTGGTGGGTTTAACAACAAGAAATACTACACCGGTGCGGAGAACGCAAAGTTGGTCTGTTTTAGCTGCTTCTTTTTAAGTTTGCTGATGCAAATCAACTAATAAAGATGTTAAAATAGACCACCGCTGAAGATGCTCTAAACGATACGTTTTGAACAGGCTGAACAATGAGATCTCTGGACCGAGTAAATGACAAAAACGCTACTCAAATCATTTGAAAAAAGTGTGAGTATGGTTACTTCCATATGACAAAAATTCCCGATGACTTTTGAAATTCCCGCCTTTTTCCCGCATATTTCCCGATGATTTTGAATTCCCGCATTTTTCCCGCATTTCCCGATTTTCCCGAGTCTGTGGCCACCCTATACAAGCGGCATCGATTGGTGTGATTGGCCTTGTTCGGTTTTGCACTGCAACGAGTATATTGTCATCTCACAATTATGTGCTCTCAGGTATTGTTTTGGTCATATCTCCATGAAGAATTATCCAATCATAATGAAATTTTGACCAGTTATTTGGAGATATCATAGCTTTGATTTGGCACCAACAAAACTAACGGTACACAAATAGCTCAGTATGTAATCGGAGACTAAACTGTTTGATTACTATTATAATAGGCCTTCAAGTACTGTTTCGTTCATATCTTCGTAACGAAATGTCCGAATGAAAAAAAATCAATAGCGTTCTATGGGAATGTTGTAGCTTCCATTTGCCGTCAACAGAACTGAAATCGGTTCACAGATGGCTGAGAAACCGATGTGACATTATTTGTAACGCACACACACACATACACACACACACATACACACACACATACATACACACAGACATGTGCTCAGTTCATCGAGCTGAGTCAAATGGTATATGACACTCGGCCCTGTGGGCCTCGGATAAAAAGTCGAGTTTTCAAGCTATCTTAATACCCTTCTATTGATGTAAGAAGGGTAAAAATAAGGGAAATGAATAGTTGGAGAGAATAGTTAAACAGAATGCCAGAATACATTCTATAGAGAAAAAGAATATATTCTATAGAACAAAAATAGAACAAAATATTTAAAAATAGTCGTTGTGAGCATCTAGTCTAAGAAAGTTAAGTGATGCTCCATTTCTCTTCAAACGGTTGGGACTTAAGCATTAACTATAGTGTTAGTCCAAAATGGCTTATGGTTGTAGCGCTATAACTCGCTCTCTGCCATTACTCGTCCTCCTCTACCGTTGTTCATGTCTCATGTCCGTAGAGAACAACCGGTATTATTAGAGTTTTAAAGGGTGTCCACGATGAAATTGCCACACTATGAAATTGCTCTAACTTTTTAACCGTTGGGTAGAATTTTATGAAAATTTGGGTGGATTTAGTTCATAGTGCATTATTTACATCCTGCAAGTTTTAAAGTCCTGTGATCGCGGAAATGGAGTCGAAAGAACAGCTCGTGCGTGATAAAATCTTGCGCATTCATCACGAGAACAAGGATCTCTCGCATCGTTCCATCGTTAAAACGTTGGGAATCGCGAATTCCACGGTGTCGCGAGTGATTAAGCAGTTCGAGGAACGGTTGACCACCGATCGGAAGCCCAGAAGTGAAGGAAAAAGTATTCCGTACAACACCAAAAATCACAACCGCGTAGTTGGGGCCTTCTACCGAAATCCGAACGCCTCCGTTCCGGGATGTGGCTAAACTGCACCTAAGCCGAAGTTTTGTCCAGAAGGCCAAAACTAAGGCTGGGCTTCGAACGTTCAAGGTACAAAAGACCCTAATCGCGACGAGAAGCAGAACAAGTCCGCCAAAACCCGTGCCAGGAAGTTGTACCTCAACATGCTGACGAAAGTTGAATGCTGCATCATGGACGACGAAACATATGTGAAGGCCGACTACAAACAGATCCCCGGCAACCTGTTTTTCACGGCCAAGGATAAGTTCAGCGTTCCGGAGCATGTCCGCACTCAGAAGATGTCCAAATTTGCGAAGAAATTCCTGGTTTGGCAAGCCATCTGCACGTGTGGGAAGCGGAGTGCACCTTTCGTGACCCAGGACACGATGAACGGACAGGTGTACATAAAAGAGTGCCTCCAGAAGCGGCTGCTTCCTCTCCTGAAGGCCCACAACGTCCCAACAATCTTCTGGCTGGATTTGGCCTCATGCCACTACTCCAAGGACGTGCTGAAGTGGTATGCGGACAATAAGGGCAATTTCGTGCCGAAAATGTTCAACCCTCCCAACACTCCGGAGCTCCGCCCCATCGAGAAGTACTGGGCGATTATGAAGCAGCACCTTCTTAAACTAAGGTAGTGAAGACAGTCGAGGAACTGAAGAAAGTATGGGTTTACATGCAAAAAACGGTTGATTCACAGGTTGTGCAGAATCTTATGACCGGGGTTAAGGCCAAGGTGCGGGCATTTCCGTATGGACTGTAAATAAAATACGAGTAACATGGTAAAATGAAGTTTAATAGTTATTTCTCAATCCCTGAAAATTTGATGGCAATCGGATGAAAACTCGAATTTTGCGAATCAATTTTTGTGTGTGGCAATTTCATCGTGGACACCCTTTATACAGGATTAACTTCGTACGAGAGCTCAGTTTATTTGATCGCAGTTGCTTGTGGAGCCCGTAGTAGGCATGACTTCTACTGATAATACGTCTCTGGATCTCACGACTGTTATTATTGTCCCCAGTGGTCAGTGAGTCGAGATAGACAAATTCGTGGACGCATCGCCGTCGATCGTCATCTTGCTGCCTAAGCGGACTCCATCGTGCTCGGTTCTACATCGCAGCATTAACTTCGTTTTGGACGTATTTATCTTCAACCCACCGCCTCAATTGTCCAGCCGAAAATGTCCACATCATCGGCAAAGCAGATACATTGACTGGATCTGTTGAGAATGGTGCCCCGTATGTTAAATGCCGCTCGTCTCATAATACCCTTAAGATCAATGTTGATCAGCAGGCATGAGATTCCACCACCTTGACGAAGCCCCTGCGGGATTCAAATGAACTCCGATATCCTCACACAGCACTAGGTTCCAGTTTTTGGAGGCAACTTTTGTTTCTATGGTGGGTTGAGACTCCTCCTCCTTCTAGAAAGGTGGGCTCTCACACAAATGAAACAAAAATTTCAGCATAAATCCAGCATAAATCGAGAACTAATCAATCAAATAGAACCAAATTTGGCATGTAGAAGCTTTTGAAGGCAAAATATGTTTCTATGGTGGTTTAAAACCCCTCCCTCTTCTAAAAGGCGGGGAGGGGACTTACATACAAATGAAACACAAATTTCTGCATAAGCCGAGAACTAACGTTTGCATTTTTAAATAAAATGACATTTTTTGTTAGTTAATACAGACAATTGCTTTTGATAAATTTCTCATGGAAGGTAATTATTTAAGCTTACTTGCAAATAAAATTCTACGGTCTTGCGAGCGGCCTTCCAGCAGTTAACCGGAACATTCTGCCATGCGGACGAAAACATGCGTGCAGGCATGTTTTTGAGTTCCTTCTCGCTTTCGCGACAGAATTGTTGGAGTAGATCTTACGCTTCGAGGTTGGCCCAGAAATTCTCGTTGGGACGCAGCTGGGGACGTTGGGCAAGTTCGCCGATTTGGGTACCACATCGATATTCAGCCGCTCCATCTCCTCAAACGATCTCTTGGAGGTAGTGGACCGACGCCAGATCCGGCCAGAACACTGCGTCTTCGCCGCTTGTGCTATTTCTTGAAGACCGACGCAACTTCCGGCAGGCATTTCGTACTATAAATTTCCCCGTTCACCCCGTTCCCCAGTCCGGAGCAAAGAAGAGCACCTTTGACATCCCTTCTTCAGCAGCAGCACCTTCTGTGGGGAACTTGGTGTGTGAAATGAACTTCACCTCGGAGCTCACTTCCTTCGTGGGGAAATTAAAATACGAAGTTGCCCTGCCAGATCATTGCCATCCACCGCTTTCTGACATGTATGTTAATGTTTGCCAGGTACTTATTCACTGTTTGGCCGGTTGAACCGACCTCCCGGCCAAGCGCACGCAGCGATAGAACCACTTTTCCTTCGGTCTTCCTCTTCAGCATCCTCTGGGGCATCTTGTCGCTTAGGGTCGTCGGCCGTCCGGAACAGGGCTTTCTTTCGATACTCTGATTGTTGTCTAATAGTGCCAAGACGTTGTAGATGCCGGAACGGGCGTATCCGGCGTCCACAATGTTCCGCACGATATGCAAGTTTTCGACGAGGCAGGGCGCCGTTCTTTGGGCGTGCACGCTTATGAACGGAGTTGCTTCATTGTTTTGCCATCACGGTTAGAGTGCCACTGATGGAGCTGTCAAATGTTGTCTGCTGACTCACGGGTTACTATGATTGATGTTGCATGGGTAGGTTCGTCAGTGCGGGTGAACTCATGAAAAATCGGAAATTTTTGTCCATTTTTTTAATGCAAACGTTAACAGCAAATCGAGGCATACGAAAGTTGACAACGGTAGAGTACAAAACTGGTTGCACTGGTGGCCTAACGTAGAGAACATTTTTAGCGGTAGCTTCGAAGGTCCACGACAGGAACCGTCGAATACTACTCTTGTTTTGGTGGTTGAGCTGTCTGGGCGCTGGATGGTATGATAGCGTAGGAAGTACTATGGGCCACACGGCGCGCGAGAAATCAGCTAGTTTTTAGTTTTTCGAGCATTACTCAAAAACAAAAATAAAACCGATTGCCAAATTTTCACCAATATAAGCTTATGAATTAATAAACAAGAAAATTTTGTTTTCAAAATGTTTCATGACTCAGAAAATTGTTTTTCCGGATTTTCCAAGCAATTTTCCTTCACTGTGGAAAGTTGTGTAGGAATGTTTTTAGAGAAAAAAAATTGTTCTACGATGAATCGTTATTGAGTTATGTTTTTTTAAATTAGTGAAGTTCGGGAAAATCAGCAAACTTCAATTGACGTTTGCCAGGAAAACTGGCAACCCTGAATTTTTTAATATTGTTTTTTGTTCAAATATCTATGAACCCTATGCGTGGACAAAGTTTCGTAACAAACTGAGACCCATCGGTCCAATCTGTACGATACTAAAAAACTACAAGGTACAGCCCCATTGGGTTGTTCGGAATGATAACGTTAGACTACGCAACTATATGTAAGCCATTCAGGTTGTACAATTAGGCTCATTACAGCACCATTTAAATCTAAGAGTGCAAGTAAGAAGGAAAATCATTTGGAAAAACAAACTTCGATTCCTCTGCATGTGCCAGGAGAGAAAGGTGATAAAACGTCAAAAAACCTAATGCAATATTCTCTGAATTAACCCTTTCAGACCTAAAATTTTTCAAAGCTTTATTATGCAAGCAATTTCGTGTGTTCTGCAGTTAAATTGGTGCTGCATAACACTCGATTGAAAAAAGTAGGATATATTTTTTAAGATGCTAGGTCGTCGAACAGTCCTGAAGCTCAGAACATAGGATCAACAATTGTAACAGTAGCTTTATCCGCTTTGCAAGTTATGATATATATATTCAAACATGTTCAATGAATGCCCCGGAAGACCAACAGACATTATGTGATAATCTTGGGATATTCATGCCAAACAAACTAACTTATCTTTGTACAGCCCATTAAGATGCTGTTACAATTGTAGACCTTAAGTTTTGAATGACCTAAAACTAAAAGAGTTGTCCTATAATGTCTGTGGACGTTTTAGAATGTTCATTGAATATGTTTGAATAGTTAACGTAGTTATTGTATAGCTCAAGAGGCCTACAGTTAATACTGTATATCTTAAGTTCTGAATTCAAGTCAAATTTTATGAGCTTGAACGTCTCCAGATAATCTGATAATGACTGATGACCTTACAGAAGATCACTGAATGAGTTTGAATGCATATCGTCACCTTTCATAGGGTATAAAGCTAATGTTACGATTGTAAATCTAAACTTCTGAACTTAAGGACAGTTTTGGTGATCTAGAACATCTCAAGATATCTCATTCTATCTGACTACTCACTTAAATTGTAGAAAAAACACAATTAAAGTTGGTCAAATACATATTGTATAGATACCATTTCTATAGATTTTCAGTTTTGAATGCTATGATAGTTTGAACAACCTAGAAGGTTATCTTATAGTGTCTGTTGGTCTTCCAAGATATTTAATAAATATGTTTTAATACACAGCCTAGCTTTATATAGCCCAGGAAGCTGTTGTTGTAACTGTAGGTCCTATGTTCTTATCTCAAGGACCAGTTTGGATTATCCAGAATAATTTATATTGCTTAATAATAATTGTTGAACTTTCAAATTATCAATTGAATAAGTTTGAATATGTAATGTAACTTTGCATTTGCCTAAAAATTACTACACAACTGTAAATCATAAGCTCTGAACATAGGGCAGTTTGGATGACCTAGTGGATCAGAAAGTTATAAAATATTGACTGGTTGACCTTGCAAAAAAATCATTGAATATGTTTAAATACCTTATATAGCCCAAAAGTTACTATTACAACAGTAGATCTTTTGTTTTGAACTTATCGACAAGTTGGATGACCTTTTATTAGCCCAAGATTGTCGCATTTCATCTGTTCTGTTGACCTTCTACACTATTCAATGAATATTGTTAAATACATATTGTTCCTTTGCATACTCCAAAAACCTATTGTTACAACTGTTGATCTTAAGTTCTGAACTCAAGGAAGTTTGAATGACCCAATCATCCCAGTTTATCTCGTAATGTTGTTTACGTTCTAAAATATCCACTGAATATGCATTGAATTGTTATGCTATATATTTTCGTGCGAGGAGTAACGATTATGATGTGAAGGAGATGTTCACTCATCACCATGAGGCACCAAGAGTGAACAACAATGTTTTTGGCTAGAATGAAAGATATGAAGAGAAAGTTTTGATAGTTCCGCTTAGTGTGCGGCAGAGCTTGGAAATATAGCAGATGTTTTATGAAAATTGGGCGGCGGACTGTTGAAGTGGCGGACTTAGTCCGTGCTTCAACCTACCCACTAGTGGGTTGTTAGGCAAAAATGTCGTTGGTTCGAGTACCACTGTGCACATGCCCTTTTCGCTCAATTTTCATAAAACCATCTACTGCTATATTTCCAAGCCTGCCTGCACTACTCGCGAACTATCGAAACTCTCTCTTCATATCTTTCATTCTATAAGCGTTGTTGTTCGCTCTTGGTGCCTCATGATGATGAGCGGACATCTCCTTCTACCCGAATATGGTTGAATACGTAGCGTTTCTTTTATAGCCCAAAAGCTATAGTTACTACTGTATAGATATTGCATTCTGACCTGAAGGACAGTTTTGATGACCTAGAACATCACAAAATTGAAAAACTAGGAGAATTTAATACGCTCAAAAAGGTTTTTTAAAAATAGTGTTTAAAAAAGTGAAAGATCACAAAAATTATCAAATAATAGCCGATTCGAACTTCGTATTTTTTCTTCCTAAACTTGTTCATATACAGGATATATTTACTTTTAAGGTCAATTGGACCTTTAACTCATTTTTTATATTTCTCAGGCAAAAGAATTGATGCTACACCGTGTCCAATATATTCTCATACAAAATAAAGCTCCTCTTTATTTCAAAATCGATAATCAGATTTTATTGATAACTGTACCCATTATATTGCAATATCATACTGATCAACTACAGCATATGTTTTGGAATAACACCGTCTTTAACCTTCTTGGCCAGCTGCCTAACCTTTTTCGAAACCGTTACAGGCGGCACACGACTTCCATCGGCATTTCGTCCCAAATTCGTTTGATTACGGATTTGAATTGGATCTTTTAGACACCCTGTGGTCATTTACCTTCGCCAGCATGTATGACCATGCAGAAATAATCAAAGGATTCAGATCTGGTGAATTGGGAGGCCATTCATTCTTGTCGAAAAAGTCGGTCAAGTTTTCTCGGCACCAGCCCTGAACGAGATTTGCAGTATGCGATGGCGCTCCGTCCTGCTGAAACACATAATGATCATCTCCAAACACCTCTTGTACATATGGCTTGACAACTTTCTCCAAAACTTCCATTTTATAATAAACGGCATTCACTTTAACGCCTTTTTCGATGAAAACCAGTGGTAATTTGCCTCGCTTGCAAATTCCTCCCCACAAACCATCACTGACGCAACACTTTGGAACCGTGAAATATTCCTGTCACTCTCTGGAACTGTTCTCGAAGAGAGAGACCACAATCTGTCGTTCTGAACATTGTGGGAATTAGTTCAGATCTGCAGCGCATTTGCCGTTACAGAGCGCTGTGATTTTCATCTAATCCGTTCCCTGACCGCTTCAACAACTCGCGCACCGTACGAGAACGACCGGATCTCTTCCGGTCATCCAACGAGCTGGTGTCACGGTACCTTCGGATGGTTCGGTACACAAAATCCCAGTTTACTCCGAGGTTTTCAAATTTCTGAAACTAGCGCCCGGGCGCTCATCTTTCAAAAACTTTTTTGTCACCACAGCACGAAACTCCTTCATTGCTGGTAAAAGATTAACACCGAATGAAAACAATCGGACATAACCTAAAAGCGTTTGTATAAACATAGTGCGAAACTACACCAACACATACGTGAAGCATGTTTAGTAGTTGCACGACACCAATGCAAAGAAAAAGTGTGAGAATATACTGGACTCGGTGTACTCTCAAGCCCATCCCCATTTTTCAAAACTTCTATTAATTTCCCACAACCTGCCGTACACAGACGGAATTATCAACACTTTCTCTTCATATCTTACATTCTAACAAACATTACTGTCCACTCTCTGAGATATTCTCATGGGAATGAGCAAACATTTCCTTCTACACCATAATCGTTACTCCACGTACGGAGAATATAAACAATTATACACGGTGTTCAATAAGTTCGGATACACTTTCAAATTTGTTAAAAAATGAAAACATGTTTTTATTTTTTGGATTTATGTTATTGAAAGCTATGTTTACAAGGAACGTTTACAACATTTCTCTTGGAATGACCCCCCTTTGTACTCCTTAACGAGCTTCAAACGTTTCTCGAACGCGTCGCAGGCAGCACGCACGGACTGCATGGGCATTTCGTCCCAGATTTTGAGAATTACCGTCTTGAAATGATCCAAAGTGCTGACCTTGTATTCGTTCAGCTTCGCCATCATATAGGACCAAACAAAAAGTCGAGAGGATTCAAGTCCGGGGAGCTGGGAGGCCACAAAGTTTTGTCCAGAAAGTCAGTTAAATTGTCCCGACACCAGAGCTTGAACCACATTTGCCGTATGGGCTGGTGCACCGTCCTGCTGGAACACGTAGTGCTCATCGCCGTAGAGGCTTCGGAGACTGGGGGCAACAACCTTTCCAAAACCTCAGTTTTGTAGTACGCCGCGTTGATTTTGACGTTTTCAATAAACACCAAGGGTAGCTTACCACGTTTGCATACTGCCCCCAAACCATCACCGACGCGGCACTTTGGAACCGAGGGATGTTTATATTGGATTCAGGAATGCTGTCCCTCGATGGCGCCCCACCCGGTCATTTTGCACATTGTGCGGCTGCTGCAGCACTGAACAGTTTCTCGTCCGAAAAAACAAACTCCTGACCAGCGTGCCGAGAGAGGATCCTCTTAGCTCGATCCAACCGCTTTTTGCTGGTAGCCTCCGAAACGCCATGGACCTTACGTTTTTGTAAGGCCTGAAACCAAGGTCCTTGGTGAGTATGGTGTGAGCGGTTCCAATGGAAACGTTGAGATCTGCAGCCGTTTTCCGGATTGAGCGGTTCTTTTTGCGCCGAATTCGCTCCCTACGATCTTGATGACCCGTGGCGTCCTCGCTGAACGCGGCCGACCGGATCTCGCACGGTCATTGGTCGAGGACGTCTCCCGGTATCGCCTGATGGTCGTGTAGACAAAGTTCCGCTTGACCCCATGCGATTTCAGCGGCCGGAATATATCGCCGGGTCGCTCACCGTTCAAAAAACGGCTTAATTACGAAGTCCCGATACTCTTTCATCGCGCGTAACAAACGAACAACAACTAACAGAATGTCAACACCGCGCACATTCGGTAGCGTATGAATGAAGCTAAAGCTGACACCAATACCAATGCAGAATATGTACATGGCGCATACCTACGCAATGATGAAAACTTGTATTCGAACTTATTGAACACCGTGTAGTATGTATTTAATGGTTAAACTTCCATCTATGTTTCTATTTGTTCAATAAGATATATGTCACAACCATGAAGTAACTTTCAGGCAATTATCAAAATTCAAAAGAATATTGTATTATGTTATGCCTTAAAGCATAACAACACTCCCTAGTAGCACACTTGTTGCAATGCATTAAAAATAACTTCAATGTGACTCAATTAGGTAACAATCAAGTTGCTGTTATTAATTATGTTGCTTGGGCTCTCAAGGTGGTTCATTACTCCAAACGTTTCAATAACTCACAAATTACTTGATCTTTACTAAAAAAATTCTCAGACATGGGGTGGGTGAATCTGGGTTCAATTCCAGCCCAGGGTAGGGAGATTTTTCTAAGTTTCTGAATTGTTAAAAAAAAAATGGTCGACGTGATGGGGATACCCAACAATGACTAAGAATTTTCTACTTCACCCGCATGATCAGTACGAACAACAGTAGCATCACTTAAATTCTCGCATAAAGTTGAGGAATACCTATGTAATTGTCAAAAAATTAAGGATCATTGTCCTTGATAAATGTCTTACAGGAAGCAACATCATTTTCCGAAGATATTCCGACTCACATTCATGTTCGTGTTCAAAAAAAAGTTTAAAACTTTGTGGTTTTAACAGGTTTAATTCATCCAGACATTTTCTGGAAATTAAACTAAACTCTAAATTAAAAAAACAGCATGTGCCGAAATCTCCGGGAACTTTTATTTATAGACCGGGAGTTTAGCAAAAATTTTCCAGTGATTTGAAACGCTCAGTTTTCGCTAGAATTATTGGTGGATTTCCACCATAAAACTCTTCATAAATAGTCTAAAATAAAGCTAATAAATCTACTCTTAATAAAACGATGGAAATCGAATTCGCACTGGGATTTAATTATAATAGTACAAAAATATACGCAATCTTATAAGAACTGAAAAATTCACAAACTGGATCCACACGTTCAGACCAAATGAATTCCAATATATTCAGGAAATACAACCGTCAATTCTCGCTGCGTCCAGTGCATGGGAGTAAAACCTTGACACACGCTTCCTTTCAAAACACAGCACCAAATCGCAAAACACGGAAAAAGTTCATGGACCACGCGTGCATCAACTCGCGCTTCTGGGTGTAGCCCGGTTTAAGGTCAATGCCACGCTTTATAAATACATACGCCAGCACTGAGAGAGCTCGTATTTCGGCGAAGATCATGCCCGCAAGATTGGGTGGGCTAAATTTGTATTTTATTTTCCACCTTTTCGGGGCTGCCGGTTTCGTTCCGTGCGCGGATGGAAATTTATGCTGCTACAATGTACGGTTCGACTACAGCTGCTGCACCCACCAAAAGACAACGTCTGAAAGGGAAAAAGGGATGAGAGGTACGGGTCGGGTATGTTATACCGTTTTCGTAGCAGCAGTAAATCTTTTCGAAAAAACTTTACGCTAGTCTCTGTCAAGGGAAAACACGTCTAAATGGTTGCGGCCTGCGAACCGGTGAAGGCCAGTATAGTTTGCACTACGGAGCAGTTCATTTCTTGAAGAGCATGAAATTAATATATTTTGCGTTTGGCATAGTTGGGAAGGCAGTGCTTTGCGCTTTTGTTTGAACACTGGAACCTTTTAAGATTTCTCATAAACGTCGGCTTGAAGACGATTTTCATAAACACAAACAAATCAAGATCACGCTAATACCCATTAGGCCTAATCTGATTGTGAAACCAATCTCGAAATTGACCCGATCGGCGTCGCTTTACACCTAGCCGATCATCCAAATAAAAAATAATGACGGTACTTGATCAGAGACTGAGTACTTTGGTTCCATCAACTGAGGTAAGCACTCGGTAAACACCATTTATTGCGCCTCCAGACAATAGCCTAGATTAACGTTATCGCCCCCATTTGTTACCCGCACCGGTTGTTGTGGAGACAGCGGAGGAAGGGATCGTCCATTCAGCTCACAAAGTCGATCACTTTCGGAAAATGAACCCTCGAAGCGATCTCCTTCTTCTTTCGTGCTTGGCAGATGACTTTTCGCTCTCGACTAAAGCGATTTTGTAAAGCAACGAGTAACGACGTCCCAACATTAATCTCTATGCTCGGTCCGATTCTTGTCTGTTGGGGCCAGGCTACAACTTCAAAGCCCGTGAATGTCCGATGCGCAAGGGAGCCGGCGATCATCGCTACGTGGGTTATAAAGTGCCCCATAAATAAGACCCTTATTACCAGTTCATGACTGGCGCATTTTCCTTTGTACGCGGCCATCACACCCGGCGTGCGCTCAATTTGTTGCCCTTGTTTGAGATCCAATAGGAGCAAATCGCCTTTCAAGCCTAACTAGTGAAAGACTTGTGCCCAACAAGAAATAACAATGCTGGAACACATGTCGAGCGATGCTATTGATTGTTTCAACAGATCGTTCAGAGAAAGTACCTTCTTCGCCTACAACACTGAAAGTCTCAACCAACTCAAATTACTGATGTATCCGGTCATTTCAGTTACAGCCAACTAGATGATCATCCATTTTGCTTACCTGAAAGAAGGAGAAAACAAAGAAAAACTCTTATTAAAACATTCAATAAACAAACCAGTTAGAAGGCAATAAAAAAATCTTTGTAATCATACTCCGAGTCCGAAAACATCAATATAAAACCCAGCACGAGCAGTTAGTTTTTATGTTTTTATCCATGGAGGCATGCAGCAGACCAGGTAGGCTTTAATTAACAGCGTGTGTGATATACAGCCAAGTCATATTATAAAAATAATTATGACACATGACCGGTAAGAATGTGTCCGATAGCTCGTTTCTGCAAATTGCGAAACACCCCATCTTCAGAAAACTGTGAAGTTTTTCTTTTCTTTTTTGCTTCTTGTTTGCTTATTTTACTGCATGGTGTGCAGCAACATGTTTTAACAATTGCACACAAACATGCAAGTGTTTCTAGGTCTAGAATTTTATAAATGAAAAACTCGCTGAAGGCTTGGTCCGACAGTATATAGTTGACATGATCTATGACTTGGTTATTTTGCTAGCTAATGGAATGGGTAGAGAATGGTATGGAATTAGCGGTGATAAATTCTCTATTCTGTTGCATTGATCCAGACTGAAAACAAGGATTGCCGTTGTGAGTTACTTTCGATCGATAAGTTTGGAGCATGTTTGGAACTTAAACCGATTGATCTCTAGAGTGAAGCTCGACAAATTGAATTTTAATGGTCATTAGAACCAGTGATGCATTTGCTATTTTTGCGGAATTGAATTTAATTTAATAGTACAGTGTGTCTCACAATAGGTGTCACCTTTTTTCAGTCTTAGTTTATTTCAGCAGGGTAATTTTAACAGCTGAATTGATTATACCCGTTTTTAGTGTATTCTTTTGACAGATTATCGCTGAAGATAAATAAGCGATTCCGTTTGTTTATATTTATCAGCTACCATGGAAGCCATACGGGAGCAAGTTTTAAAAGTATATTTGCAAAAGCTTAGACCGTGTTACATTATGTCCCATAAAAAAAAATTGCGAAAGCTTTCAATACCATGCGGAGTAGGTCAAGGCAGGAATGGGGATGCTTGGCAAAAGATTGTGTACCTGTTTCGAAATACTACCTCACAATGCCCTCCGCTCAATTTCAAACTACTTCTATTCAATTTTCACAGCCTGCCGTGCGCTAACGGAACTATCGATACTTTCTCTTTACAACTTTGCTCTAGCAAAAAAGTGCTGTCTACTTCTAGAGCCTCACGGTGATGAGAAATTATTTCCTTCTCAAAACAACATCATCATTATTTTACTGTTTTGATGCGTGTGTGTAATCATCTGACTGCACAGTATGTCCCATAAAAAAATGCGAAAATCCATACCTCAGTTTCAAATGAGTTTTTTTCATAGAAAATAGGCTTTTAGTACCGACACTTTTTGGCGAGTCCCGGTACTACGGTACTCAACCCCTCAGTACCGGGAGCACCGGGAAAATACCGGTATTGGAAGACTTTTTTCGAAAAGCATTAAAATCAATAAAAAGTCAGGATTCGATGGTAACGATTCAAACTTTATTCATTGTTTTGTATGTATTCAACACTTGTCTTGGGGCTTGTCCTTATCCTTGAAATATGCTTTCAAAACGCACAGCATATTCATTTTCGTCGTCACAGCATATTCATTTTCGTCAGACATACGGGATCGTATTTTAGTAGCGAAGCTTCCAGAAACAGGGAACGCTCTTTCTGAGTCTACAGAAATAGGGCGAACTGTTCCTAGTGAATCATGAAGCATTGACAAGTATTTTCCTTTCAGCTTTTCTGAGTCGTAGTAAGTGAACTCATATCTTACAATCTTTATGAATCCTGGTTCAGTAATCGAACTTACAGGAACACTCTCGTTTACATTTGACTGCTGCATCCTCCGTTCAAATTTCTGTTTCATCGTCAAAGCCTCGTATTCACCAGCATCTACTCCATCAGCAGTTGGAGCTACGGTCGAATCCATTGGTTCATCTGTTTCAACACCGTTCAGTCGTTTGAGTATCTTGGCCGCTTGTTTAATCAAAGTAGTCTTCGACGTTTTGAAAAATACGCCAAAATCATTGCTTATTGACGTTTTCACTGCAGTGTTCTTATAAAACGCGAAAAAGTCAGCGTATTCAGAGCGTCTTTCTGCAACTCGCTGCTTGAGCGCTTCGAAAAGCTCGTTGGCGATAGCGGTCTCCTGACAAGAAAGTGATTCGAGCATTAAGTGTTATGCCACATCCGCTTCGTACAATGAGCAATCTTTCCGGCACAGTTGTTCAACAGCAGCATTGATGGGTTCAAGAGCGTTTATGAGTTCCCGAACCAAATCCATTTCATTATCGGTTATGTTCAGCTTTACTTCAGATCCATCATCGCTTTCTGTACCGCGTTCCTGACGACGGAGAATCTCTCAAGCATGTCAAACAAGCTATTCCATCGTGTTTTGACGTCGATAACCAACGGTATCTCTTTTACAAACTCCTGCTGGACGTATTTTTGAAGAGGTCGTCGTTGTTGACCGGTGATTTGTGGAAAGTTCTTACAATTCCACGGAGCTTCTTAATGGTAGCGTGGTATTCAGGCCGATATTCCACTTCATCGCATTCCGCATCTTCTAAAGGGTGTCCACGATGAAATTGCCACACACAAAATTGATTCGCAAAATTCGAGTTTTCAGCCGATTGCCATCAAATTTTCAGGGATTGAGAAATAACTATTAAAATTTATTTTACCATTTTACTCGTATTTTATTCACAGTCCATACGCAAATGCCAGCACCTTGGCCTTAACCCCGGCCAATGGCTTGCCAAACCAGGAATTTCTTCGCAAATTTGGACATCTTCTGAGTGCGGACATGCTCCGGAACGCTGAACTTATCCTTGGCCGTGAAAAACAGGTTGCTGGGAATCTGTTTGAAGTCGGCCTTCACATATGTTTCGTCGTCCATGATGCAGCATTCAACTTTCGTCAGCATGTTGAGGTACAACTTCCTGGCACGGGTTTTGGCGGACTTGTTCTGGTTCTCGTCGCGATTAGGGGCCTTTTGTACCTTGAACGTTCGAAACCCAGCCTTAGTTTTGGCCTTCTGGACAAAACTTCGGCTTAGGTGCAGCTTCTTAGCCACATCCCGAACGGAGGCGTTCGGATTTCGGTTGAAGGCCCCAACTACGCGGTTGTGATTTTTGGTGTTGTACGGAATACTTTTTCCTTCACTTCTGGGCTTCCGATCGGTGGTCAACCGTTCCTAGAACCGCTTAATCACTCGCGACACCGTAGAATTCGCGATTCCCAACGTTTTAGCGATGGAACGATGCGAGAGATCCTTGTTCTCGTGATGAATGTGCAAGATTTTATCACGCACGAGCTGTTCTTTCCACTCCATTTCCGCGAGTTTTGATCACAGGACTTTAAAACTTGCAGGATGTAAATAATGCACTAAATCCACCCAAATTTTCATTAAATTCTACCCAACGGTTGAAAAGTTAGAACAATTTCATCGTGGACACCCTTTAGCACCAACTCACCGTCATCGTCATCCTCATCATCGGTAGAAAAGTCTGAATCAGCATCGTTGGAACCTAAAATTCGAGAAATTACCTAGAAGTTCAGTTATAAAGATAACAATTTGAAATGGACAACCCTTATCCGCTCAGCTCACGTTAATTGTAAGTCGGTTCATTACGGGAATAAATCACACTCGTGACAGCTAGGTGTATCCCGTGTGCAAGACAAACTTGATGATCCGTGGGAATTAATCTTCCGACTTTCTTCATTACAGATGCACCATCTGTCGTTGCTGCTACAACGTCTTCGGTGAGGGATAAGCTAATCTTATGGCTTTGTTTCCTGATTTCACCAAACTCCTTTCGGTACCCCCCAACAACAAAAATGTAGTGCGCTTTTACCTTCAGCCAGATACCTTCCGGTGATTTGGGGATATCTCGAAATCCTCGGGCATATAATCCACGGATGCCCTCTGAGTAGCAAATTGTGTTGAATGGAATATTGCCCTCAGCAGCCATCCTTGCCAAAGCGGCCCCAAGCGGGGACGATTTGGAAAAATATTGATGAAGTGTGACGATCTTTTTGGGATGTGACGATGTCGTTGCAGTTTGATTGTCTTGAGGTACGTCATCGGACGCCGGACGTTTGTTCAAATTGATTTGATGTACTCCTTTGAGATGTTTTTTCAATCCGGAGGTACTCGAACCTTCGCATTTGATCACTTTGGAACACTTAGCACATTTTGCAACACCACGGTTTTGAATTCCACGAAAAAAATATCTCCAAACGGAAGTTTCCGGCACTCCTTCTTTGCTAATTGCTTCAAATTCCATCTTCAATGGTACTGATCAATCCATTCCCACCGTAAACAATACTGGACAATGACAGTTTCAATTCTCCGACAGAAGTACGTCACGATTGCATTCATGCAAAGATGATTTGTAGTGGTATTGGTGTTATACGAATGAATATGAATGAACTGAGCGAGACAGCTACTTGTCAATCTTGTCATTCAAAATCGAACTGAGTGTCAGGTTGCACAGTGGGTCAGGTGTTTGAAATTTTAGTAAAAAAATCATTCTCACTAGCTGCTGCATTCAATTAATGTGGTTTTAACCATCGGAAGTTTTAGTTTCCACTCGGACCAAAACTTTTTGCTTAGTCCCGAAAATACCGGTACTTTCATTACGCTAGTACCGGTATTTCGGTACCGAAAATTGGTCGGTAGTCCCGGGAATTCCGGTACTAAAACCATATAGAAAATGATAAAAAAAATCATACTTTTATTTAGGGAATCGTTTATTAAGCCTTCCATGATTACATTACTCAATATGTCCACCATTTTTCTCGATTACCTTCTCAAAACGTGGACGGAATCGAGAGCATACCTTCTCAATGTATGAGTCAGTCATCGATTTTCATGCCTTGGTAATGGAAGCTTTCAGGGCCCCAGTGAGAACGTTCACAGGCCTTAGTCTGAACATATGCCCATATTGAGTAATCCAAAGTTTTCAAATCCTTTGGCCAAAATTCCATGTTTTCCTTCAGCCACGCTTGAGTCCTTTTTGAGGTGTCGACACGGTGCTCCGTCCTGTTGGAAAATGACGTGTTGGTGTCCTCCAAAGTTGGCTTTCATCCATGGCAGAACGTGGTCCTTCAAAATGTTCATGTAAACCTCGGTATTAACTTTTAATCCAGCTTTGATGAATGCTGGAGGCATGTTCAAGCCATTGAACGCAACTGTGAACGAAAACAAGGAGCGACGAACCTCATATTGGATAACAAAATCGGACGAGCTTTTTCTAAGGCAGCCCCTTCTGCCTCAGAACGCAAGCTCCAACGTTAAACGATCCAAAAAGAGAATGAAGCTGAGGCGTACAAGAAGCAGAAGCAGCAGAAAAAGAAGTCCTGCACAAGAAGCCAGCGTGGAATCACGACACAGTATTCACCAAGGATAAGCACTGTAGGTACTAGGTAATCCAAACCGTCCTGGAGTACAGAACTTGAAATCTACGATATTAACAGTAGTTTTTGGGCTATACAAAATTACGTCACGTATTCAAGTGTATTCAGTGAATATTTTCGATCGTAAAAATACACAAGAAGATAATCTTGGGATGGTCTAGGTCATCCAAACTATCTTGGCACTCACAAAGAACTTATGATTCACAATTGTAACAGTTATTAGAGGCGATACAAAGTTACAAAAAATATTCACACATATTCAATTAACATCACATTATAAAGCAATGTGAAATGTTCCAGGTCATCCAAACTATCCTTGCAATCAGAACATAAGACCTACAGTTGTAACAAAAGCTTTCGGAGCTATGCAAAGCTACGATGTGTATTTAACACATCTATTGAATATTTTGGAAGAACAACAGACATTATGAGATAAATTTCGAATGATCTAGGTTTTCCAAACTTTCTTGGAATTTAAAACTTAAAATCTACAGCTAAGTTTTGAATTGTAGCTTAAAATCTACAGCTTGTTGGACTATACAAAGTAATAATATGTATTTAACTAAATTACGTGAGTCTTATTGAAGAACCGATATAATGAGATATCTTATCTTGGGATGTTCTAGGTCATCAAAACTGTCCTTGAGTTCAGAAATTAGGCTCTATAGTCATAACGTTTGCTTAATAATCTATGAAAGGATACGATATGAACAACGATCAAACACATTCAGTGAGGCTCCTGTAAGCTTACCAGTCATTATCAGATTATCTCGGGATGTTCGGGTTCATAAAAACTGGCCTTAGGGAGTATTTTCCGAAAAATAGTGACGTTAGTGACTTTTGGATGCAAATAGTGACTTTTTAGTGAATAGACTCAAAATAGTGACCAAGTCCCTAAAAAGTGACCTGCTACCAGCCCTGCAAGCACACAAATCCCCCAAATTGATCTGAAATTTATCACATCGAACGATTTTGGGCTCTGGTCAAGAGGTATCTTCGCAAACATGTTCAGCCAGCTGATACAGTGGAAAAGTTCAAGAGAGATTGGACAAGAGCGTCTAAAATAGTTGCTAATCAATCTGAGCAGAACCTTATGACGTTAGAGGTTACGTTACATGAAAGTCATCAAAAATCTTTCATGAACTGTTGATTCAGTTGAAAAAATGTTGAGAAATTATGAGGGAATAAAATTTGACATAAATAAAAATACACATGTTTTCTAACGAACTTAAGGTATGCCGTTTTTTTTTTCTAGGATGCTTTATAGTAGTTCAGATACTAATGCCAGTCGACGCCGTTACTATTTTCTGAGACGAAAAATCTCTGGCCACGTCTTCAATCGGTAAGGAAGTGAAGCCGTTGGTGCTAGCCCATCTGTTGATGGGTTCGATACGTAGGGTCCAGGTCGACCAGGACAACAACAGTAATCAAGGTTACTGTTGTGACCACAACATAAAATTGGACCAAAACCTGCTTGTCCTAGATATTTTAGGCTACCTTTGTTCATCATTAAGTAGTATCGAGATGTGTATGTCTGTGTTGAGATTCTGAAAATGCTTTTCAATATAACTGCTTTAGCGGGAGGAGAAGTGTACTTAGAGTGCGTATTCTTAAGCCGGTAATGTAAAGCATTAATGATTCATATATTTCCTCACCGATGTCGCCATCGTTCAATCAGTGAAGACAGAAAAATCTCAAATGATAGGATTCTAGTTCTAAATTTCGCTAACTAGTTGTACAAATTAAGATAGTCAACGTTACCACGCACATGAAGCTAGATTGCCATATCAACATCGTTAGATAGTCGTTTATATCTCCGTCGCGTCGTACAGCACCGATTCCGGTAATCCCTACTATACAGGAATTTAACCCCTCATTCCCCGTACCTACTCAACCAGATGAAGCGTATTGATTCAAATAAATAACCACCCACGCATTCAGCATCATCAGCGCTGTGACTAACGGCAGCGTCTCAGAACTGGAATTTAAGGGGCACCAAATATCAAAATGAACAGCGTCGTGTGTCAGCCCACTACTCATGCATTCACACTAGGTGCTGGTTGGTTATGACGGTTGTTGACGGAGTGCTATGACGGTTGTTGAAGTGAGCAAGTTTATCGACCGATTTATGCTTTCCGATTGAAATATCAGTTTGGGAAAACTGAGTGAAATAGGTTGACGTTGCCACATGGTACAGAATAGATTAGATGTATGCATCTGGTTTGAGCCACCCACGTAGGATTGGTGAGCTGTTAGATGTTTTCAATAGCCAACGGTACTCTATACTGTCAAGAGTAGGTTCTGAATTTAATGAAAAATGAAGTGTTTTCGTCAAAACTTTTGAATATCAAATATTACCCGCCTTATTTCCGTTCGTGGTCGAATTTATCTGAAAGCAAATTGTTTCAAGCACGGATTTTCTACACTACCCTGCAGTGGCACCGGTCGTGCAGGCTCGAGAGGAAGCTCAACCAGGGATGGGAAAGCTCTGTGGCTTAGATCATGACCCGATTGTGTGGCCTCACAGTGTGAAACGGATAATGCATCGATCCAATTAAGTTCTCTTCTTTCTATTACATTCATGTGGATATAGGCATTTCACATTTGATCCGACGGGTTTCCTTAGCGTTAGATGAATGCCTATCTATCGGCGCTTTCGATTTAAATCACCTTGAAATTCAGCTTAGACATGCAATCACGCTTGGAACAGATTGCAAATTGCGCGCTGCGTCGTCCGTGTGGTATTGGTCGACAATAACTCGCGCATGTTTAAAAGTAAGAGAGAGAGAGCGATCTTGACTCACTCCGCATGTGCGGGGTGCTCTTTCGCTTTAATCTCCAGAGGCTAGAGGTGATCAAAACAAAGAGAGCAATAATGGAACAAATTCAATAATGATAATTGATTGCAGCATCCGCACAAACAGCCATGTGCACACACAACGAGGGAACCAATACACGTTCGAATAATTGATAGAGAAGAAATCATGAAACGACAACAAAACCGTGTGGTAATGAGTGATTTTCAACGCCCGCCCGATGCAATAAAACAAAACGGTACGTTTGGGCGCAATAAAAGAAAAAGTTTACATTGCGGTAAAAGGAATAATAAAAAAAAACTTTCGCCTGTCTGTCGCGGGAAGAAGTGTAATTTCAATTTCAAAGGCTGGAGCTGGTGATGTTGTTGCCAATGGCCGTAATTGGTGATCAAATAGCAACCCTGAATGAGAAGAAATCATTAAACATATGGGATGAATATATATTCAACATTTGCAACGATGGGGACACATCTGCTGCCTGCCAGGAATGTTTGATGCTGGATTTAACTGATCTTGTAAGATGGGAAAGTATACAATCAATTTTAACTTTATTTTTAATTCCTTTTAGTTCTGGTTTTGGAGGTTATATATGGTGTCCTCACCATCTGTTGAACATACTACTAACAACAGCATCTTCACTGTTCGTCTAAATCGGTTTATATCAGCTCGAGAGCGTTCGTTATTTTTATTTTCTCAATTTAGTAAATCCCCACTTTTTCAATGGTCCCAAAGGTATCTAAATCGGTCCAAAGCTTTTGATTAATTCTTTCTTGCGTGCTCAATTCCCCCTACCGTTTAGTTTTGAGGTGTAATTGGCCTCAACATGACTCTGTTAGAATATGAAACTAAACAAATATTTTTATGATTCAGATTAGACATACAATAATACTCATTCATTCATTTAGGTAAGCAACAAAGCCAATCTTTGAGGCAATAGGAAAATCTCTGTTTAAGCTGCTAGTAAGATTTCATGTCTCTCCAATAAAACATTGAAGAATTATTTAAAATGGTTGATCGTGTTTCTTAAGACATATTAGTAAATTGAAAATGAGTTGCTACGTTCTGGGCTACAGAAATTGTCTGTTTTGTTCAACTACATTCCATTGATTTTGAATTGTTAAAAATGTCTGCATGGTTGTCTCGATGGAAAATTTCGCAATCATCAGACCAAATTTTTTTAAAGATCATTTATGTGTACAGGCTCAATCGAACAAACTTTACAGAGCCAAGTTTTTATATTTATATGCATCAGTTATCGTAAAACTAGAGTCTCGACCCATATCCATCCCTCTAAACCAAGATTTCTTCAACACCTTTGAAGTGATAGAATGTTGCCATCACCCCAGTTCTCCTTTACTCCATTTATACTGTCAGCTGACAAGTGACTGTTGGCGAAAAATTGGAAAAAAATAATTGCAGGCGATTTACCGATCATAAATATCGCCTTCCATAGCGCCTACCTTTGCAAGCGGGAGTCTGACCATAAATATTCCTTCTAAAACTCACTGATATTGCATTTATTTTGACTGCTCACTATGCTGTTCGGCTTTTTGTTCGAGAGAGGTTATAATTTGACTCAAAAAAGCAAGTGCAAATCCCAAGTAGCACACTACGATCATTGTTAGTTGTAGTAACTTGATTATAACTTAGCAAGTCATATTTATGTTTTCTCAACCAAATGGCAACAAGTGTGCTACTTGGGATGGATTTATGGAAATACTGTTGGTTTAAGCGACGGAACACTAGGTTGTAACAAAGATAAAGTAGATATAAAATATGATTCAAACCTGTAAGTCTTGCAGCATTGAAATCAACTCTTATTTAACTTAATCAACTGGCTTTTGAATGTGGACAAGGTTACCAGGACGCAGATCACGTAATTTGGTCTTTTGCTGAGCATCATGGAGTCAGATCTGAAGTTTATGTTCGATATATTTTAGCTCTACGTGATCTGGAGTTTATGAAACTTATTTATGTGTTTTTGACAAACATTAGACTAAGGTTGTAGTTCGGTTTAGTTTTTAGTATGTTTAGTGTTTTTTGTTTATGTATTGTGTTTGTGTTTTTATTTTGATCTTTTTATGACTTAAAAATGAATAAAACGTCGAGATCTGGTGTTATCTATATATTGTTTTTACAAAAATGAATTACTGCGAATTTTTTCGTGAGGGGACTTGTGACATGAAATGTTGATGAATTGTTTTATAAATTTGTTCATAATTGTTTCCAAACTTCTTATACATAATTTCAAACAATAATTAGCATTTGGTAGGAGATATTACACCTGGGGAGTTCGATTTGTTTTTCATTGGGGTGGTCCATATTTCATTAGGACTATCCTTTAAAACATCGATTTTTTCATGTTTCATTTTGTTTTAAATCACTGTTTTGCTCAGGATTGATGACATTTTACTGTTACATGACCCTTACTGTTATGTTGTTATATCACATATACGAATTACTGGTAGGTAAAGCTTTCCGAATTTTAAAATTTGAAACCGCACAGTCTCCAAACATCGAGAATCTTAAACAACGTTAAACTAAATGGCACGCTTTTGATATGAACTCGTTCCTTTCAGGTGTAAACAATGCCTTTTTTTCAAACAGCGATAGCTGAAATGGAAAGACTGGTTTCATCAGACTTTATTGAAAGATGAATAAAAGAGTAACAGCATCGTGAAGATTACCAAGAAGTTTTACTACTAGCCATTATATGTCTGGTTTAAAAAATCGTTGAAAATTTGAAAATCAGACTCCTAATGCTCGCCATACGTTCTTTCAATCCAACCTTTTTGGCCTCACGTTTCAGCTTGGTGTACTGTTCAGCAACCACATGGAACGTTCTTCCGACAATCTCTACATCGTCAGGGAAACAGATGAACTAGCTGGATTTATTGAAAACCGTACCTCGCCTGTTTGATGTTTGCCGCACGATAGGTCCTAACGTAGATAATATCCGAAAGTGCGTTCTGCCGTGGTGATCTCAAGGTGCACTGATATGGGACGCTGTTGTACTTTATATACTATTATATAATTTCCACAATTTGATGATTTAAATAAATTTCAAATCATGATTCAATTATAAAATACTAAATTTCAATAAAATGTTTAACAATTTCCATCGACATCGAAAAAATCAAAAATTTAAAGGGAGCCAAAATTTTCATTCAAATTTTTATGAATATCTATACAAAACTCATTAAAAGCAATAGGAAAAGAACTAAAGTCTGCCCACATAAAATTTCGAACACTTTTCATTCAGAATAAATTATTTCATGGATTCTGGAAACGTTTAGATGATATGACTGGTATGAGCTGAAACTCACAACTGTATTTCGCGGTATAACCTGTTCACATTCTTGTTGCATTTGGTTAAATGTCATCGAATCAAATGAAAGTGCGCAAATTAATTATGTACGAACGACAACAAAATTCAACGTTTTCGGTACGCGCTCTTGCCGAGAAACTAAAACAACCAAAAAGTATCGTGTTTAGTGTTGGTAAATTGATTAACCAGCGCAAAACTGTGGATCGGAAGGTTAGAATCCAATCTACAATCTAGCAGAACAAAACGAAAATTATGCTCCTGACAAAAAGACAAGAAAGTGGTAACCATTATCGAGAAAAATCCTAACCTTGCTGTGCGAAATGTGGCTCGCAAAGTTGGAAAATCAGAATCATATGTGCAAAAAGTAAAGTAGAGGCATACAATTAAGGCGTACACATTGAAAACTTTGCCTAACCGTGATGAATAGCAGAAGTCGTGCTTTACACCAAATTTCTGCAAAAATATACCATAATCGACGACGGAACATATGTGCTCGAAGACTTTTGACAACTTACGGACCTGGTTTTTATACCGCAATGCAAAGAAACGCCCTTGTCGAGTATTTCCGGACAAAGAAGCTGTCTGAATTCCCCAAGAAGTATTTGGTTTGGCAGGCCATACGTAGTCGAGGCCATACGGTCGAAAATCCAAAAGTTGCGACTCTACCGGCACTATCAACAAGCATGTGTATGAGAAAAAATGTCTGCAAAAGCGATTACTACCGTTTATATGAAGACAGCTTTGTTTTGGCCTGTTGTCCCTAAGAAAAATTCGTTCTGGAAGGCACAAGAGGTCAAATACGTACCAAACATAACCAATCCGCTTAACTGTCTAGGACATCGCCCGATAGAAAAATTCTGGGCTCTGGTTAAGCGGCAACTCTTTCAAACTAAGAAGAGAGCAAATGGGATCGATGATTTCAAGAGAAAACGGAGAGTCGCCACCACTAGCAAATCTGGGATACTTTGAGTAGTCTGAAAGCGGGTGTACCAAAGAAAGTTCGAGAGTTTTATAGAAAGAAGGATTAACATGTCAATGAACAGTTTTTACTATATTTATAAATCTATTATACTGAAATAAACAATAGATTTTATTGAATTAAGTTTTTTGTTTTGCTGACATTTCTTTAGCGTCCAAAATTTAACGTGTACAAACTTTATGTCAGCAATAAAAAATAAAATAAAGCGATACAATTGTACAAAATTTCTATTTAAAAAAAATAATTATAAATATGTTCATATATTTTCATAATAAATTGAAATTTTAAAAAAAAAAATATATATTATTTAAAAAAAAATCATAACTTTTGAACAACTGAGCCCTATTTATCAACCAAATACGCATATGAGAGATAATTGATTTTACTTAATTTTACTTAGGAAAAATATTAAAAAACACCTCATTTGCGATATTTATTATGAAAACATGGTTTTTATTTGTTTTTCATAGTTTTCATGGTCTCGGTACCATTTTTTTTATTCATGGCTATAAACCAGGCGGATTTTTAGGATTTTCAGATCCTCCCTCTCCTTGAGGTTTTTTCCCTAAATATCTTTTTAAAATTTATATGGATATTGTGTTCTGGCCACCTATATAAAATGACAGGACTATTTGAAAAATACAAACTTAACTTTTCTAAGATCAACGCGCGTTTGGAAAGGAAGTTTTAAACAATTTTCATAATTCATTCTGTTGGTTTTAGAATTCAAGTAGTTCAAGTTCAACATTTCGTTAAAATTGTGCAAAAGATGAAAAAGTATCGCAAGATTAGAGATTCAAACCAAACTTTAGCATACTTTTTAGAATTGGAGTGTCTCGAGGAAACTTTGTTCCAATTAAATGTTCAAGGATATTTAAAAAGAAAAGTGATTCTGCAAGATGGAAACACTTTGTTGAAATTATTTCAAGTTTTAAAAAAAAATCTAGGAAAGACATTTGTGAAACCCAAACTATTACTTGGGTTATCCAATCACACATTTTCCTCATCTAAAACTGAGCTCTACATTGCTCGGAGATAATACCTTTTTCTCTAAAAACAAACGTAAATCCGTTAATTTGAATTGACCGAAATCATTCAAATACACCTATCATCTTGTTTGCAACTTTGCAACGGCAACATGCAACACTGCAAATCATCATCACATTTTGTGCAAATCGACTCACATGACCCTCGCATTTTTTTCATCCTCTAACTTAAGTCAACACATGAGCTACGAATGACGGAGCAAAAATAATCAAGCACAGCCCGTGTGTGGCTGCATGTGCGATCGACATTCACAAAAGCTGCAACTGCAAGTCCAAAAACAAGTCAGCATCGTAGTACCGTTTTGCAAATGCGGATGTTAGAAATTACTATTATTGTAAACGTTCCGTCTCCTCTATTCGGAGCTAGTCGTCACAATGGCTACAGAGTAGTGCAGGCCTCGATCGGACGAATGCCTATACCGTCCCATCGGTAATAGTAGCAATTTGAATGAGAAAGCGCGAGTTGCATGACCTTTAAGCACTCTCCCTGCAGCAGCAGCAGCAACAGTAGTAGTAAAAGTAACGCTTCGGATCTACTCCCCTTATTTCGCCGCTTTACAGAACCATCTGACGTAATAAAACGCCAATAAAAACACATAAAATGGCAAAAGGCCAGGCAAAGTGTGCGGTGATGGTTGATTGCCTTTCAACTAGTTTGATTTGAAGGGTCTTTCTCCATTCACTACTAAGGCTGCTGCTGACTAGTCCGAAAACGGTTATGCACATTTTACACCCGGGTCGAATCGAAGCGTGAAGTTTGATATTCTAGACCAGAGCGGCATGACTTTGAACTTGCTCAGTTGATATTGGCGCTTTTTACGGGCTTGGTTTAATGATCACTTCCTCGCAAGCCCTAATGATCGTGGATTAGGAGTGGAGGAACGCCTTTTGAGTTCACTGCTTCCATCCAGTCACGGGATAATGCTGTTAAAGTTCACGTCAAGAGCAAGACCCAAAAAAACACCGAGAGCAACAACGCGTTTATTGGCGTGACAAATCGAGTAAGGCTGGATGACGAATTTATTAGCATACACACTGTATGGGTGGACTCAGAGTTCCATGAGTGGAACGAATACAGTTCCAGAAGGTCATCAATGCGAGAAACTTGTTTACGGTTTGGTGACTCAACTGACAAACTGTCTTGTATACTCTCATGTCGATCCTCTCAGCAACCAACAACAATCAGACTCAGAACACTGAGGAGATTGTATCAAGATGAAATTGCCTATTTCGAATGGTAATATGAAGCAAAGCTCACTGATGTATGTATGAGCTGGAGCTCGGTTAAGATTTAGAGTGTATAATGATTTCCTGTTGTCTTACTGATCATTGCTCTGAACACTCCTGAACACCAGCCGATAATCATTTGTTTGGTTAAATCACTTTTGCACAGTGATAAACGCAAATCTTTGATAACCTAGAATAGCAAATTATACTCAAATCGGTTCTCTCACAACTACATATAGAAATACGCGAGTTATAGAGCGATAAGCCATTATTCGCTGAAACGGTATGACCGCCAGCAGGAACACGTTCTCTAGTAGTATGACTAATAGGTCTATTCATACTGCGGTTATGCTTTCCGAATTGAATCATGTGAGAAATTTCAAACCCGTTCCACCACTGCCAGTCCCGCCTTCTCATCAGCATTCAAAGTGTCACATCGTGACAGACTTCCGCCACTGCGTCGAGCTGGCAAGACACCTTTGTAACTTATCTTGCCCATTATCAACCCGTTGATTGATCATCCGCGGGAATTTCTTGCCCGCTCAGTGAAATAGGCTAATGAAAATGGAAAAGTTATTCGGAGCTCGTGGCTAACGATGCAATTCCTTCGGCAGCTCTATCACGTCTCTAATGGTGTTTTCAAGTTGCAGATGTTGTCCGATCGATAAGGTTCCAGAGACGTGATCTTTGCGCCGTAGGATCAGGAATGAGCTTGTATAGGTACCAAGTAACCTTGGCAAGTGTGGTCACTTGAGGAAACATTAATATTCCAAAGATGTTCCTTTGAATTAGTGTTTGATGGGTGTCATATAAATATGGTGGTGTCCTCATCGTGGTCTCTTAAAGTTCGTTTCACCGTTTCAAAAAGTAATATAATCAAATATGACATACTACACTCATCATCCATCGTTATTTTTGTGTAAAACATGATTAAGTTGATGGAATTTGTCAGAAGCAGCAAATTTCCCATCAATATTAGAGGCTCTAGGAGTGGACAGTAATTTATTGCTAGAACGAAGAAATGAAGAGAAAGTATTGATAAATAGGTACGTTAGAGTACGGCAGGCTGCGAAATTGAAAGATGCAAGTTGATCTAGCATACAGTCTTTTGCCAAGCTACTCCAGATGCAGGGTAGGCATGGGGGGGTATACAGATCGTTACTCCGCGCATTGGGAGAATACAAAAAACAACAATCAAAGTGTTGATGAAGTTTGTCAGAAGCAAATTTCGCATCACCATGCGAAGCGCTAGGAGTTGATGGTAATTTATTGCTAGAACGAATAGACATGAAGAAAAAGGGTATTGATAGTTCCGTATAGGGCAACGGCAGGCTTTGAAATTGAAAAATACAAGTTTGAAAACGAGCGGAGGGCATTGAACGATAGTATCCGAATCAGGCACATAACCCTTTACCATACTACCCAATGCAGGGTAGGCAAGGGGGAGGAAATCCCCTTGACTGGTAAAAGGTTATGCAATCGATCGGGCTTTTATACTACCTATTGCTTTTTTCTGGTTCTAGCGATTTGTGCCTCTCCCAATTTTGCCTAACACGGGTGAGAAATTATCTCCCACTGTTGGGTTTATTTTAAGCATGCACCGCCTAGCAAAGTGTTGATTAGGTTCTCCTTTTTTATGAATGTTTACTGGCGGGACTACGAAGAAACCTCCACGCCAGGCCTTTGATGATATCCTTGCGTAAATCCTTTCGAATTATTTTGCCAGCCGTACACGAAACATGTCGTCCAATGTCGACGCTGTTGCAAATGATTCGGAAGGAGCCATATTTTAGAATTTTGAAACCTTTCGTCTGTTTCTTCTATTGTCTTTTTGTTATTTTGTTAGGCACAGTTGATAAGTTTAATAAGGCGTTTCGTAATTTCTTCAGTCCTTTGTAGCTTAGTCTGTTGCTGTGTAATTTATGTGCTATGAAACTCACCCGAAGCAGTTTTCTTGAAAGCGGGGGACTTCAACGCTTGGGCGCTCGAGAGGGGAAGCCGCCTTACCAACCCAAGGGGCCAGATTCTGATGCAGTCATTGGCTAGGCTCAATGTGGACCTAGTAAACGTAGGTATCAAGAGTACCAACCAACGAAACGGAGGGTAATTGAGAAAAAAAAAGAATAAACACAATCATACAAAGGCTATAATGGTACCTGGCATCGGAAGCTCTCAATTAATAACTGTGGAAGGGCATTTAGAACACTAGGTTGACACGAATAGTAAAAGCAATAAGGTTGAAATGCTAAAAAAGAGTGTTATTATGGGTCTTTGAAGTGAGACATAACAAAATAAGACTAGCGCAACTTTCTTAGTTTCAACAAAACTTTTGCTCAGTGAATCCAACAGTCGATTTCCTAAGAATGTCGATAAATTGAACACATTTTGTTCGGTATGGCTGTTAATCACACTCTGTTAAAAATTCGGAGCACAAACATTTCAGGAATCTTTATTGAACTAATCCTACCTAAGTTGCTTAACCAGCGGAATTCCGTTCAGGAATTTGTGCAAACTCTATCAAAGGTTCGCAATGAATCTCACTTATGAATTTGAGCTTGCAATTAAGAATAAATAGTGCCCAAACCTCTGAGCGAATCTTGTCAGAACTTGGAAACAAAAACCTAAATGTGCTAATCCAGTTAAGGGGTTTAAGTGATTTCTACTTAAGAATTGCAAACAAATCCTTTTTTTATGCGAACGTTCCGTATTTGCTCCTCCTTTATTAATCAGAACAAGTGTAATTACACAGAAAACCACATAGATGGAGCTTCGGAGTAGTTTTTCAGGTTCAATCTACAAGTTCATCAATTCATTCAATTAATAGATCAATACCAGCGTTCGCCACAGTCTTCGAGGAGGGGGACAATGTTTAGTTTGACAATCATTGTTAGAGATCTTGTTCACTTTTATGTTTTATTCAAGTTCTAGAAGGCGTCCATAATTAAAAAAAAACAATACAAATTAGAGCAAAGGCGAATCAGACTTCATCGACTGTTCTTAATCGACATCAACTCTTTTGAAATAATATGCTGTTTGAACTGTATTTTTTTAACCTCCGGACGAAAGATTTTAACGCTTCCTATCATTCTGAGAGAAAAAATACAGTCAAACTTTATTCTTGTCACCTTAAAGATGGTACTCGAAAAAAGGCAACAGACAAAAATGATGCATGTTTGTATGTGTATGTATGGTAGCCACCATCCCTTCATGCCCTTAAAAAAGGCAACAGACAAAAATGATCACCAAAAAATCATTTGAGGTCTGATACTTTTGAAACTTTCAGGGAATAAATAAACACATATTAGCTATGTTTTTGTAAAGTGGGTTTATTCAACCTCCTTTCCTGGGCTAAATGTCCGCACCTTGGACTTAACTCTACTCATCAAATGCTGTGCAACACTTGCGCCATCTTTTTTACACACTTTCTTTCAATCCTCATCGGTTTTGAAACCCATCCCTGTTTTCATAAACGCCCAGATTTTTTTCTATTGGGCGAAGTTCTGGTGAGTTTGGCGGATTTGTCCTTTTTGGCACAAAAACAACATCGTTGCCTTAGTACCCTTCCATCACCAGTTTCGCGTTATAGCACGATTCAAGATACGGATAAAACAGTCTCGTCGTTCATTACGATGCATTTCGGCTGCACCAACCACTCGCTGTACAGTTGCCTTGCGCGAGATTTTGCCACCGTATTTTGTTTATGGGTTCGGTTAGGCGTTTTTCTTACCCTGACGACACTTCATTGTCTGCTGGACGAACCAGGCTGAAGAATTGACCATCAATGCCCGAATCAAATGGTTCGGATTGCGCTTAAAGTAATCCCTAACCTTCCTTGCGTTCACGGGGTCAAACGTATTAGCTTTTCGTCCGCTGCCAGCTCGCCGACTGTTTTGCGATCCACTTGACGAACTGGCCTATATTTTCCACGACCGCGCCCATAATTTTTAGATGAAGCACTTCTTGCTTGGAAACCATCTCGATAACTACTAGACAGATTATAACGGAAATTTGCACATTAAACATTACAATCAAAACTAGTTTTATCCAAAATTTCATTAATTTTTAGCCACGCAAACAGTGATGCACAAAAGAAAGTGTAGCATGATTTTCGAGTACAGTCTTTATTTTAGAAGAAAAGAAGATAGTAGAAATCAATGATATATGATTCGCCCTTATTCTACCTCTGTATTGAAATTCCACATTAAATTGCATTCTTTTATTAAAGGGTGAGTCGATAATTATTGCGACACTTTAAAGTTCGTTACTTTTTTTTTTATACTGCATCAAAATTAATCAAATTTTACTCATTTTTTTCTTATGAGTGTATTTTTAACATCCGCTCAGTAGTGTAGTTGGCAGTGAGATTCTAGTCGAGATGGTAGACAATCAGCAAATTGTTCGCGAAAGGATTTAGTTAAGCCAATCTTGGCTTTGGCAAGAACTGACGAACATAAAGACAACACCACAAACGGCCTGTTCATAAACCACATAGGGTAAGGGGATTTGCCAAGGATGTAATGTTAGCCTAGCTCCTTCATTCGGCCTATGTAACAAATATGTCATTAGTTCAGCGATCATCATCAAAATTTTGTCACTATCAAGATGACCGATTTAATTCGAAACAATTCTGACATAATTAATCAATTTAAGGTTGCTTACTTCCGTGTAATTCACAGCTGTAATTTTCTCAGCTCTTGAGACATCATGATTTCTTTGAATAGCTGAACAGATTATCCCATGATCTTCGAATAATCTAAACTTTGTTAAATTGAATCGATAAACCTAAAAATGCAACCTAGATGTGCAGAAAATACTCACACGTTATAAACTAACAGTTCACACGGATAAAATAACAATTAGTTAACAAGAAAATGGTGGGCCCAATGTAAATGACATATTTTTTTCTTTGGTCCCAACTATGGCCTGTAGTCTAGATTACCTAGTAAAAATGAAGTAATTGGTGAAATTTTCAATGGAAATGTATGAGTTTTGATTGTATATTCTCCAAATGGCCCATCTTAACACAAATCAAAGGAACAAAACCTATGCAGTGTGAATTATTATATTTTCATTGTCAAAGGGCCAATAAATCATATGTGAAAATCTCTGAAGTATTTCAAAGCAGTTTAAGTTTAGTTTGTTTTGTGAAAATTTATGTTGAGTAAAGCGAATAAAGCTGGCAATGTCTTAAATCATAAAATCAGGAAGAAACCCATACGAAATCTGCATTTAATAAAAAAAATGATCGAATGAGAACAAGTTGCATCCATTAATAGACCCAATTTGATGCTTATAGACCGACATTATATCCATAGCCCTCCAAAGTATCTAACTTTACAAAATGAGTTGTATAGTTTTTCATGATACATACTACCATATGTCGTATTAAACGTGTCTAAGCAAGTGTAAAACTAGCTAAATATCGCTGACAGCTGAAAAACTTTATGAGTTATAATAAAAAATGTAGTCGATCGTTGCATATTAGGATGAGTTAAGGGACACATAGCCTAGACTTATTTTTGAAAATCTCAGACAAATTTTTAAAATTTCGTATGGAGCATAGACTTGGGGCAGACCCCTCCCACTCCCTCCAGAAAGTCTATGTGGTTTATGAGTAGCCCCAAAGTATGGACAATAATTTTCTTTTCTTTTTTATTGCTGCTGCTTGTTGTTTACCATTATCTCTCAGCACTTAATCGGTTTAATCGGTTTAATCGTTTCCAACAGTTTTTTTTTTCTTGCGTGTACTTTCAGCGAAACGTCGAAATATTGTGCATAAACGGTATACAGAACCCGGAATGTCACTCAGGAAGTTGGCAAAACTGAAAGGAATAAGTGAGAAAGCCGTGCCAACAAATCAGGAAGCTCAGTGAGGATAACACGTGTGATGTGATGTGAGGTGAAGCCACCACCAGTGCAGGACTTGCTTGCCATGGTGTACAGTTCCTCCTAATGGCAAGATCAAACTTTACATTCCTATAAACCTCACTATTTCGTTGTATGAAAGACCAAAAACGGGAGAGTGGACCCGTAAGCAGAAGCACGTAAAATTTACCCTCGTTTGATTGCAAGCCAAAGCAGGCGTAAACAACGAAATTGTATGCAATCTTTCATGTGCCATACAACAATGTTTGCAATCTTTCGTACAACAGGCTAGATTTAGGCGTTATCTGGCTTAAATTTGCATGAAATATCCCATTATTTTCTGCCAAATCTAGCATTCCCTTTATGTGCATTAGTTAACGCAGTAAATTCGATGTTTCTTTTTTTATGTGTGGATGAGGAAACTTACGTGAAATTCGACTATAAATTCTTGCCAGGGCCACAATTTTAAACGGTGCGTGAAGAGGAAGTTTTGAACTACTCTGAAACATCCAATCAAGTCGAAAAAATTGGTAACAAAGCTATACAGAAAAAATAATTAATTTTAACAAGCGTGTAAAATATCCCCTCGTTTAAATCCAAGCTAAAGGAGGCGTAAACGACGAAATTGTTTGCAACTTTTCATGCGGCACACAACAATATTTGCAATTTTTCATACAACAGGTAAGATTCAGGTGTTATTTGGCTATAATTTAATATTTTAATAAATGATATATTAAATATATTTTAATAAAGGGCGAACACGAAATTATTGCGACACCGAAAATGTCATGCCAATTTTCTTACAATGTTTAGAATCAAATCAAAATTTTAGGGTAGTTTTATACATATATTTACTTCAAAAATCAAAAGAAAAGTTAATCGATGGAGCCTTGAGTGTAAAATTAACCGCATTTTCGCTTGATGCCCTCCATCAAAGTCTTTACAGTGTCATCCGGTACCAGTTTCTCAGTTTTTTTCCATTTTCTTAACATGTCCTTCTCGTCCTTGACTGTCTTCTTGCTCTTCCGAAGTTCCCGCTTCATCATTGCCCAGTACTGCTCCACCGGGCGCAGCTCCGGACAGTTTGGCGGATTCATGTCCTTTGGAACAAAATGGACAGAATTGGCCTCATAACACTCCAGGACACTTTTAGAATAGTGGCATGATGCCAAATCTGGCCAAAATAGCGGAGCTTCGTCGTGCTGCTGCAAGAACGGCAAAAGGCGCTTCTCGAGGTACTCAGATTTGTAGATCTCGCCATTTACTGTGCCCTTTGTCACGAAAGGCTCACTCCTCAGTCCACAAGAGCAGATGGCCTGCCAAATGAGATATTTGGAGGCGAACTTCGACATTTTCTTCTTCTTGAATTTGTCGTCCACATAGAACTTGCTCTTGCCGGTGAAAAACTCCAACCCGGGAATTTGCTTAAAATCGGCTTTTATATACGTTTCGTCGTCCATCACACAGCAGCCATATTTTGTCAGCATCTTCTCGTAGAGCTTCCGTGCCCGAGTTTTAGCCGTCGATTGTTGCCGCTCATCGCGGTTTAGGAAGTTCTAAACTGTATGTATGTAGTCCAGCTCTCTTCTTTGCATTCTGGACGTAGCTCTGCGACATGCCGATCTTTTTAGCCAAATCACGGCTTGAGACGTTGGGATTTGCTTTAATCATCCGCTTCCCTCCGTTTTTTTGTTCTCCGGTCCCGGTTTTCTTCCAGCTCCTTTGCCGTGGTCCAACGTCAACCGCTCCTGGAACCGCTTCAACACTCTGGAGACGGTTGAATGGTTAATGTTCAACCTTTTCTCCCAACTGCCGGTGCGACAGGTCAGGAAATTCCAGGTGTTTGGAAAGAATTTGTTCTCTCGACTCGTGGTTTCGTTGAATCGAAAAACACGACTTCGAGTTTGACAGCATGTAAACAATACACATCAATGAGAAAGTGTGCAAACTTTGGTTGATTTTTACCCAATGGTAAAAATGTTATGCCCTGCTGAATGTGTCGCAATAATTTCGTGTTCGCCTTTTAAATGATATTTTATCCCATTATTTTCGGGCAAATCTAGCATTCCCTTTATGCTAATGTTCATAATGCAGAAAAATCAATGTTTCTTTTTATCTGTGTATGGTCTGGTAAGCTATTTGTGGCTGTGGTAAGATTTCGCAACCCTTCATCACAGCTGCTTCGATGAACTGTGAAAAAGAGTGCTTACAAAAACGACTTCTAGCCATGATTCGAAGCCACGAGCATCCAAGCACAAGATCTTGCGCCTTGCCATTACGTGAAATCAACGGTAGAATGATATACCACTAGGAATGTTTTATTCCTTCCGAAAGACATGAACCCTTCTAGTAGCCCGCAAATTCGACCAATTGAAGAATTTTGGGCATTGACGAAGGCACACCTTAGGAAACATGTCTCGACAAATACCATTCAACAGTTTGAAGAAGATTGGAAGAAAGTGTCAAATCTTGTCGCTAGAAAGTCTTGATATGACTGAATTATAGCATTTGTACCTGCGTGGCTTAGGGTGTCCATATAAAAATGAGTTATTTTGCTTACAAAAACAAATTTTTCAGCTTATAGTCGCATGATGATGAGAGTAACATGCAGCATCAACAAATGCTAAACTAATGGAGCAGTATTTCCTGCAATCAAAAAAATTTAAATATAAAAGTTACAGCAAAATAAATGATTTTTATGGGGACACCCTATGTCACTAAGGTACAAATGCTCTAATTCAGTCATATCACAAGGTACAGAAGAAATTATGTAATCAAAGTTGCTTAAAATTATTCAATCTACAACTTTTACCAAGAATATATGCCTTTATTTCTGCAAATAAATAAGTTAGATTTTCGATTTCTCTGAAAATAAGGACCACCCTAGTTTTCATTCACACCAAAAGATGCGCCTTGTTATTAGAAACTACTTTGTAGAATACAATTTTGTTCCAAAACTTCAAACTTAAGCTGAAAATGTATCTTTCCAGCTAAATTCGCATTTTGGACCACTGTGTAGTCTATAGACGATTTATCAATCAATAGTGTCGCAATAATTATAGACACACCATTTGTTGACTATAAGAAAACAAGACTCACAGCGGCAAAGAATAGCTCAAATCCTAAAATGGACTGACAAGCTCGATTGTAACCCTTCATATATCAACCATAAATATTCACTGAAAAGTCGATAGAATCCATTTCTTGGAAAATTTGAACCACCGCAGGAAACGGCGACTGTTCGACCTCAATTGATTGAGGTTAGGGCACGACACAGAGCATGACCCATTCAAGCGAAAGCACTTGAATGTCTTATTGATGATTCCACAACTCCACATCACAACGAAATGAATGAATCGAAGAACGATTCCAGCCGAACACAACCATATTGTGTTCGCTCGATTGAATTAAATTAGAACAACAACGACATCATCGAGGTGGTTATCGCCATAAAGAACGATAAACGATGAAACGATATGGAAAAAAGGAGGACACCTATATCTACATTGGAGCAATTTAGAGCACTTTCATTTACCATCCACTAACACCGCAAACCCTGCTCGCACCAAGCCAAGGTTGATTGAGCGATTTTGACCCGGCCAATTTGGCCTACTCGCACATTAAGCCCGTTTTCTGGAACGTTCTCCTCTGCATATCGGTTTCCAGGCAGCAGCAATTGACATGTACGCAATCAGTCCACTCGTCGTCTGCTGCGCTCTCGGCGTACAAACTCGTAGATACGGGTAATTGACTTTTTTTCGAGCTGCGGGGCGGTCTATATTAATGGTTTTTTTTAAGTTGATAATTTCGGTTAGCTTCGCACAGTGTGGCTCAGCAAATCGTGACTTTGAATCCGGTACCATCAGCAGGCTGCTCTTCAAATCTCCAGATCTGCGCCCGTTGTTGCACTGAGTAAACCGGGAACTGACACTGAGGGGTTGAGTGCTCAAGAAACCCGCAGTCTCGGATGCCCTTCTGATTTGCCTTTTCCACGTTTTGTGGCTATGGCAATTGGTTATGTTAGAGTTTTGTATAGGGAATTGCCAGCACATACATCCGTCTACTCCAATGGGATGTTCGTCTCAATAGGACGTATGCATCATTGAGGGTTGTACTTTTAAGAGTTGTCTCCCATGCAACTGAGAAACAACCTTATGTCTTCTTGGAAACATAATTCGAACGACAACTCCCCAGAAGACTGATTTCAATATACTTCACGCTGCATACGACCTGCAACTCGCTTCCAATTGGCGGTTACCCACAACCCGATGCGGTTGAAACCGAGACCCACGTTGGGGTGTCAATGTTCCGCAGTCAACAGCGCCTATGCCAGTCGCTCCGTTTTGGTTCAATCGATCCAACAAACGAACTTTCGAATAAGTACCACCACGCACGCATATCGGCTGTATCTTAACTGTGGCTGCTGCCAGCCGTTCCCACGCATCGTCGGCACTTCCTATTCTCTATATTTGGAAAGAAGTGGTAAGTTTTCATCCTAGGGAGAATCAAAGAGCTGCGCTTTCGACTGGTTGCGGGTGGATGATTTAATTAAAATGTGTCCGTTGAACTCTCCCCCGTACCTTAAATAGAATAAATTATGTTGAACCGGATTGAAACAAAGGTTCTTGCATCCTCATGTTCGAGAAGGGAAATTGATTTGCCCTTGCGATGAACGTGTTCAACCACCCGGCCCGATTCGGTTGTCAATCCGAAAGCGCGTGAGATATACAACACATGTTTTGTTTGACTAGTTTTTTCTTTCTTTCATCGGAACTGCTTGAATTGAGTGTGACGGATTTTTGAATTCCTCTGTGTTCGGAACTGCGAGAGCTGTCAGCATTGTGTACTGTGTGGTGGGTTTGATTGCAGGAAGTACTGCTCCATTAGTTTAGCATTTGTTGCTGCTGCATGTTACTCTCATCATCATGCCACTATAAGGATCGCAAAGATTAAAACGGTCGTACAATTTTTTAAAGCCCTACTAAGAAGACTACTAGTACTGCCCCAATTGTCAGGGAATTCATAGGAACTGCTATGAATTTTTAATTTTACCTCTATATGTACAACAATTGAGCTAGAATTTTGAACTCCATAGTTGATGCCAACGGAAGCTGCTATCATAAGCACGAGAATTAGTACTTCCAACATCAACAACTTGATGTTGGGATAAGTAAACTATTCCCACCCATACCAGCAGCAACACCATCATGAATGAGTACGATAAAAGAGAAGCAGCGATTGGCTGGTCTTCACGAAATTCATTTCGTGCATTAATCAAAAAGGTGTAATTTTCGCATTTCACCAGGTAAAAAGCAACATGAATGTTTCATACAATATACGAGAAATTTGTTCTATGTATAAAATCCATGAATCCTAGAGGGAATGAGCTGTTTAGTGGAATGCCTGTAACTAGAAATTAGAAGAAAAAATTGTATTCTCCATTTAATTCCAACTACCTTTGCTTATCTGAAGAAGTCTGCACATTGTAGACGAAATACGCGTATCTGTCGAAGATAAGCAAAGGTAGTTGGAATTAAATGGAGAATACTAATTTTTCTTTTAATAAATCCATGTTTACGAAACGAGTGATAGCTAATTTACGGAAAAAAATTCAGTGTAAAAATCTGGCAACTCTGTATGAGACACATTGTCACATCAGCTGATCACACGAATAAACATTACTGATTTCATTATTGAAGCGTGAAATCATGAGGTAAGTTATGGTTTAGGCTACTTTGATCTAATTTTTGCAATTTTGGTTATACCAATTGAGCTATTGAAAAAAAAAATCATTGCTCAAAATTCACAATACCAAAAAACCTTTTAAGTGGAAGTTTTTCAGTAGTAAAGCCTGTTCAAATTAAATTTCGGACACTTTTCTTTCAGTGTAAATTTTGAATTATTTCACGGATCGCAAAAACGTTTCACGCATTCATTCGTAGTACAACATGTTAACATTCTTGTTACATTCAGTAAAATGTCGTCGAATCAACTGGAAGTACGCAAATCCGAATTTATCGGAATGCGATTTGCCAAGAAACTAAAACTACCGAAAAGCACATTGTTTTGTGTTTGCGAATCATTTGATCAGTGCTTGATTGTGGATAGGTAGGTTGGAAGTGGAAATTTTAGCCATTAAAGGTTGTTCCGATCAAAATTTGGTCAAACCGTAATATGTGTGAGCCGATCAAAGTTTTTGTTAATAAGTCAAATCCGTTTTCTTTTTCAAGTTCACTTAATACTGAATACAGGAGAAATATTCAGCTAAGCTTCCTTTTTACCGAATGCGAATTGCCGGGTCTTTCGTTTAACACCTGCCATAAAATTTTGTACAGTCTCCTTGTCCACTGTATTCTCCGCAGAACGCCAGTTTGTCTTGAACTGTTTCTCGCTCAAAACAGCTTTTTGAGTCTTCTTAAGGTTCCGCTTGACGATGGCCCAATATTGTTCAATTGGGCTGAGCGCTGGCGTGTTAGGAGGGTTTTTGTCCATACCACCCCATGGCCTTTTTTCCGTAATGACAAGATGCTAAATCCGGCCAAAATAGAACGGAACAATTGTGTCGCTTCAGGAAAGGCAGTAGACGTTTTTGCATGCACTAGCTCAGATTAATTTCATGGTTGATGGTTTCGGTCACAATGTAAACGTTACTCTACAAGCCACAGGTACAGATGGCCTGCTACACCAGATATTTCTTTTCACACTTTGACTGTTTAATGTGCTTGAAAATATCTGCCACCTTTCCCCGTCCGGTTGCCGTATAAAATTCCTGTCCAGGAAGATGTTTAAAGTCTGCCTTGACGTTAGTTTTATCGTCCTGTACCACGCAATCAAACTTCGACAGCATCGTCGTGTACAACTATCGCGATTGTGTTTTGTTTATCGTCGCGATTTGGAGTCACCACTTTCTCGTAAGTCGACAGTGCAGCTCGTTTTTTAGATCTCTCCACGGTTGAAGGCGCCACTCCCAGCTTCTTTGCGACATCTCGGACGGAGAGGTTGGGGTTCCGCTCGAAACAGTGGGTAACTCTTTTTGTCGTCGATGTAGCCTTCGGCTTTCGATTTCCCGCCGCACTAGCTTTCCTGGCTGTCGACAAACGTTTACCGGAAACTTTAAATACGTCGGTAACAGTTGATTGAGCCGCATCCAATAATTTCGCCAACTTGGCGCGAGAGTAGTTTGGATTTCCACGACAACTTCGGCGACATTTTTAAAACTGAAGTGCTAATTTCAAAATCAAAATAGAGGCATGGTGCTACACGCACACATCTTCAAAATAAGGGGTGTGCAAAAAAAAATTAATGCACGATGAAAGGAAATGGGTCAAATTTAAGTCCACCAAATTTTGATCGAAACACCCTTAAAGTTAAACCATTTGATGCATTGTCTGGTTCAACTTGATAGATTAGTTTCGTTTGTTTCGTAGAGCAATATTGCAATGTAGGTGCTGTTCTAATGGTAATTTGGTTCGGCATAGATAAGTATGTTAGGAAATTCTATGGTTTGCTCTTCAGAAATCATTTGGCGGTCCTAGAAAGAGTTTCAATGTTGGCAGTGGTGTCTGTGTTGATGAGATCTACTAGCTGGAAACCATTATCCTTTGAATAGAAAACCTGTTTGGGAATTCACAATTATTAATGACATTTTGACGTATTTGAAAATTAACTTTACAGTCGCAAAAATCTCTCCAGAAAACAGCATTAGCCGTTAGCAATATGAATTTTACTTACAAGTACATACAAGGCTTCCTTTAAGAATATGTAACTGTAAAAAAATCATTATGTAAATTGGCCATCAATTTAAACGATCATTTTTGTGCAGGAACTTAATAATTAATAGTCATGTCTCCAAATATTTAAAAATCGACTTTAAACTCATGATATTGTTTTAAAGAGCCTAAAGATTTATTTGCTTTGATACTTTGAAGCCATATGCTGCTGCGATATTTCACTTTCACTTTAAAACACTTTCTCAAAATTATTTGATTCTTATTGAATGGTAGGGACTAAACTTCTTTCTTATTGAATGGTATAGACTAAAGACGAACACTAGGCTGATGCAAATTTCAAAATTTTTGCTCCCCTAAGCTTAATCGACGCCAAATTGGGTCCTGATAGTCCCCAAAAAAATTGAACACATTTGGTTTTAATTTGGCTTTGCACACGCTATTCAAAGTTTGTATGGGAATTAGTATGAAGAATCTCAAACTTACATTTCAAGATCCCTAACATCTTTATATTATATCCTTAAACCAAATCTAATATAGATTCATATAGTGTAAGTTGTCAACTATCAAAATGCCGAAGATACCTGACATGTAAATTTTATACAAAAATAGTTATTCAATAAAACATAAAATACAAACTTAAGGTGTGATGTTTTGTTCTTATTTTTGTTATCTTATTATTTTATATATTTTATGTATTTTATTTATTTTATTTTTATATATTTTATATATTATTTTATATATGTTATATTAAATATTTTATATATTTTGTATTTATATATTTTATATGTATATTATATGTTTTTATTTCTTATTATTTTATTTGTTGAATAACTATTTTTGTATAAAATTTAAATGTCAGGTATCTTCGGCATTTTGATGGTTGGCAACTTACACTATATGAATATTAATTAGATTCGGTTTAAGGACATAATATAAAGATGTTAGGGATCTGGAATTGTAAGTTTAAGATTCTCTATACTAATTCCCATACAAACTTTGAATAGCGTGTGCAAAGCCAAATTAAAACCAAATGTGTTCAAATTTTTGGGGACAATCAAGACCCGAATTGGCGTCGATTAAGCTTAGGGAGCAAAAATTTTGAAATTTGCATCAGCCTAACGAACACCCTTATCATTTAATATATTTAAAGAAGCTATATTAAAATCCCCAGTTATTGAATAATAAACTAACCGAAAAGAATAACATACTGTTAAACAAGTAAGCACTGATTGGAATTTGAAGAGAAAATTCCCAACATTGAACAACTTGTTATAAGAGGATTATGTCTGTAATAGGAAATCATAACATGCCAGCAACCAGCGAGCTGCGGTTGCAATAAGTAAGCAAACTTTAAACGACCTTTTGTTATTTTCAATACCGAAACATGATTTTAAGAAATATTTGGTAGGGTAACGGGATGTAATGTTAGCCTAGCTTCTTGATTCGGCCTATGTACCAAATATGTCATAATTCCTTCGATAATCAACAAAATTATGTTGCTATCAACATGACCGATTTATTTCAAAGCAATTGAGACATAATAAATCAATTTATAGCTGTTCACTTCCGCGTTGTTTCGATTTTCTTGACTATTTAGACTTTACTGGTTAAGCTGAATAGATTGTCTATACGATCTTCGAATGATCTAAATTTGCCAAAATTGAACCTATAAACCGAATAATGCAGCCAAGATGTACAGAATATAGTCACATGTTATAAACTAACAGGTCAACAATAACAATTATTTAACAAGCAAACGGTGGACCCAATGTTAGGGACATATTTTTTTCTATGTTCCCAACTATGGCCTGTTGTATGAAAAGCGTAGTAAAAATGTTGTTATTGGTAACATTTACAATACAATTGTCTGAGTTCCGGTTGAATGTTGTTCATATGGCTTATCCTAACACAAATTAAAGGAACAAAATCTGTGTAGAGTGAATTATAATGTTTTGATTATGGAATGACCGCTAAATCATATGTTAAAATAACTTAAGTGTTTCTTAGCAGTTTAAGTATAGTTTGATTTGTGAAATTGTTTGATGGGTAGAGCGAATACAGCTGGGAACGCCTTGAATCAAAAAAAACATGAAGAAACCCGTACGAAGATTGCATTTTATAAAAAATAAATCTGATGGGACGAATTTGCATCCATGATTAGACCCAATTTGGTACCCATAGACCGACATTACATGTGTGTAGCTTTTCGTGAAACATACTACCAGATGGCTTATTAAACATATCTTAGGAAGTGTATAGCTAGTAAAATTTTGTTTCCAGCTCAAATTCTTTATGAGTTACAATGAAAAGTGTAATCGATTGCTACATATTAGGCTGAGTCAAGGGACACATACCCTACTTATCGAAAATAAATTGTGCAAAATGCAGGATCAGACAGGATTTACAAATTAGGTAGGTGTCATGCGCATACAATGAGCAAAATCTTAAAATAATTCAGCATAACACTCTCATAATCGGAATAGGAGCCCTGAAAAGAGTTTTTTGTATGAAACACACCATTTAATAGTTATTGGCATTCTATCGAAATTTTGGGACCGTGGTGCTAATCACAGATGGTTCTACCCCGAAAATTACCGTTCTGCCTGTAAAGACATTTTGATTACGGATTTTTACACTCAACGTTGCGTCATATCTATATCATCTACATTTATATCGATATCATCTTCAAACATATCAATATCATCATAATGTAGTCTAAATATTTATCTTCATTATCTACATATATATCTCAGATCATCTAAATATATATTTTTACATATACATGTACATCATATCGTGATATGGCTACCAACTGGATCATACGAGCTTGGCTTAGCACACAACTGCATTGAAAATGGCTGTGCAGCCAGCCACTCACCAGCGACAGCCACTAACCCATCATTCTCTCTGGTTGCTTGCCCGCCTATCCTTCTGCAGGGCACTTGAAACTAGGGTTGCCACATTATTTTTCGTTCCCATCTTTAATTTTTGCCAAAAAAAATCTTTTTATCTGTCCTAACTGCAAACAATCTTGGTAAAAACCTTTACCTCAAAGTTTGTGTTAGTAGAAGAAAAACAGATCAGTATACGAGCGACTCATGTTTTTGGAGGAAATCGACAATTTCACTTAAGCTCTTCTGGCAGGCCAGTAATGACATGATAACGAGTCAAGAGGTGTTTGTTTTGATTACTAAAAGTTTCAGGATAGGTGAACAAAATCGGAACGGAATGGACAATCAATCATTGTTATGATGCGTGTACATTAATTTGTTGAACTTAGGATTTAGTTGTGGTGTTAATATTAGCTGATCAGCTCCTCTTTTTCTTCCTTTGGCATCCATTATGTCAGTACTCAGGTGGTTCTGGATTTTGAACTTATTCAGATAGTATTGCGAAAAACTAGCTCCACTTCTGCAAAAGAATGCGGAATCAGTAAAAGTTTGCTTTTCTTCAACAAGTTTCGAAGGCTTCTTATTCTTCCATCTCGTTGTCCTTGCAGAAGGCTACCGTTCTTCAACGATAGCCATCTGGTAGCAGAACGGATGCAAAACTGTTTCATCTGGAATTTCTTGGATTGTTTGAGGCTGCAGGACAAGTAGCTGCAGATAAATCACATCATTTGTTCCAGGTACAATGCTAGTTAATTGCATGCGTAACTGGCACAAAGATCCAAAAGTGGTAGGTACATTTGATAATTATCAAATGAGGACAGTCACGTTTCAACAGCTTCTTGACAAATCGGTCAGAATCCATCATTACCAAAGCTCCATCTGATAAAAAGCCCACAAACCTTTTTTTTTGCAATCAGTGCCATCGATCTGGAACCGTTTATCAATTGCGCAAATATGTATAACTTTTCGCACTGCAAGATTATATCAAAGATAACAAAAAAATCCCGTTCGAAATAACTATGCCTCGAATAGCAAAAGTAATTATCGAGGACATTGTTCTAACTACTTAAAATCCCTCGGCATAAATGCATAAAAGTTCTTTTAAATTAGAAGAGTAGTATTTAAAAAAAAATCACTGCCACAAATTCTGCTGAAACTTTGAGAAATTCATGCAAAAAAATCTTCTAAGATTTTTCTAACATATCAGGATTTTCTCCAAGAATAACCGTATAGTTTTTTAGTAGTTCTTTTAGGTGTCCTCCGGGGATTCCTTCAAAATCACAGAACTTTACAAGATCAGGGTTTTTTTAAACATTTCAGCACAAGATTGTTTTGAAAAACTGCCGATGCAATGCCAGAAGAAACTCCTAAAAGAATCCCTGGAGGTATGCCTACAAACGTCTGAAGAATACCTATAGAAACGCCAGAAGGAATATCTTAAGGAATGTTTGAGAATGTTTGAGAAATTCTATAAAATTTTCTTTAAAAATTGACTCAAAAAATGTATTAAGAAATCATTTGAGGGCACACACAAACTGACTTTAATACTTTCATATATACTTTCAGTGTCAATTGTTTTATTTTGTACGAACTTTTACTCTGCACAACTCTATTGGAACACTTCTCATGTATCAATTCTAGACGACATCTTCTAAAGGTCGAATGTAACAATTGTAAACAATGACTTCAAGCGTTAATTTCCTGGAAATACCATGTTGCTATAATCTATATCCACTACCGACGGGAAGGTAATAACTCCCTGAATCTGTTTCTGGACTCATTGGTGACTGCCGATAACGACACCAGCAGAGAAATAAAATCCACATTATGGCTGGCAATCGTGCCTACTTTGGACTCCGAAGGACGCTATAGATCGAACAAAGTTCGCCGAACCACAAAGTTGACCATCTACAAAACATTAATTAGACCAGTAGTTCTCTACGGCTAAGAAACATGGACATTGCAAGTGGAGGACCAACGCGCCCTTGAAGTCTTTGAACGGAAGGTGCTGCGTACCATCTACGGTGGCGTGCAGATGGAAGACGGAACGTGGAGGAGGCGAATGAACCACGAATTGCACCAGTTACTGGGAGAACCTCCTATCGTACACATCGCTAAAATCGGTCGACTACGATGGGCTGGGCATGTCGTAAGAATGTCGGACGACAGCCCTGTGAAAATGGTTCTCGAAAACGAACCAACAGGTACAAGAAGAAGAGGCGCGCAACGAGCAAGGTGGATCGATCAAGTAGAAGGCGACCTGCGGACCCTCCGCAGACAGCGAGGCTGGCGAGGTATAGCCATGGACCGATTACAATGAAATCAACTTCTGTGTACAGCAGAGGCCACGCCGGCCTTAGTCTGATTGGTAAGGTAAGTATCTGTTTCTGGAGCTAAGGCTTGCTTCATTTATAATTGGAACAAACTTTTGCTCATATTGTGGCGCTCCTGGTGGACGGATTTGGAAGTTCTTGGCGCCCACGTGTCGGGAATTTTGTCAGCTTCACGTATGTATTTTTGACAATCCGCAAATCGACTGTACTTTGTAAACAATCAACATGGAAGCCGAAAGAAGGGAAAAAATTGTGCACAGTTATTTGGAAAATCCATTGTGGTCTGCATCTAGGCTAGCTAAACAGCTGAAATTGCCCAGAAATACCGTATGGCGCGTTATCAAACGGTATAAGGAAACATTGACGACGATTCGGATGCCTCAAGCTAATCGTCGGAGTGGAACTGTCGACCGGAAACTGCGTGGTAAGATTTTGAAGACGATTAAGAGGAATCCCAATCTGTCGGACCGTGATTTGGCCAGAAAATTCGGTGCAGCCCATAGTACCGTGAGGAGAACTCGACTCCGGGAAGGAATCAAGTCGTATCGAGCTAGCAAACAGCCAAATCGGACCATAAAACAGAATAGTGTGGCCAAAATCCGTGCTCGGAAGCTATACGACCAGGTGCTGACCAAGTTCGACGGGTGTCTTCTGACGGACGATGAAACCTATGTCTTCGGGCAAATCCCAGGTCAAAAATTTTACTTGGCAACGGCTCGGGGGGATGTTCCAGCCAAATTAAAATTTGTTTTTGCCGACAAATTTGCACGAAAATTCATGATTTGGCAGGGCATTTGCAGCTGTGGCAAAAAAACGAAAGTTTTCGTTACAAATAAGACAATGACGTCGGAACTAGACCAAAAATAGTGTCTCCAAAAACGAATTTTGCCGTTCATTCGATCTCACGACCATCCCGTAATGTTTTGGCCAGATTTGGCAAGTTGTCATTACAGCAAAGTCGTTCAAGAATGATATGCAGAGAAAGGGGTCCATTTTGTTCCGAAAAACCTTAACCCACCCAACTGCCCCCAGTTCCGCCCTATTGAGAAATACTGGGCAATCATGAAGAGAAGACTCAAGGCAAAGGGAAAGGTTGTCAAAGACATCAATCAGATGAAGACCTAGTGGAGTAAGATAGCTAAAACGATGGACGAAGAAGGTGTGCGCCGCCTAATGAGCCGTGTTACAGGAAAAAATCGAGAATTCCTTCGAAACCGTGACGAATAATTTTATCCGTATTTTTCTTAAAAGTATGAAGAAAACGCTACATTTGTATAAAAAAAGATCTTGAATTCAATAATAAATAACTGAAATACAGGCAATTGTTTTTGTTCCAATTCTATCTGAAGCAAGCTTTATTTTGTTTGTGGGAGCAAGCAGATCCCAGAAAAGTACGCTAGGTGTCATTGTTGCTACTTTCGACCTTATGACTATTTTGTCTAGTAAGCCGAATTGCGAATTAGTTAGTTAAATAGGGGACAAAAACCTGTTATATTAAATGTATCGCCAATCGATCAAATGTCTTTCAACAAAAGTTTACAAATCCGTGACTGATATTCGATATGCAATCATTTTCCTTCCCCCTTTCCAGTGTCATCATTAGTGACAAAGTATATCCCTTCCAACATAGGCACTCCTTGTTCGAATGATTGTAGTTGAATAGGTTGTAATTAGCTATTGTATCCGTTATATCTGCACCCTTACCTTAAGTCAGTATAACAAATGTTTACTCTTTAAATACCTCTCCGATCTGCGTTCGGACGAATCATTCAGTTCATTCATCGTTATTTACATTTATCTCGCGAAAGAAAGGAGAACCCTTCTTATTGTGCAATCGAGACGGCGCAGTGTTCAGCAAACATGTCACGGTTGAAAATGTGGGATTTTTGTGGTTATTCTTTTTCGTTTGGACTCGTGAGGCCTCGCGCGCCTTAAAATTATTAATTCAATCCTTGCGTTCAGTTTACTGCACCGGTGGTTCTCCACCGATGTTGGGCTTATGAAATGGGAAACAATCGATACAAAATGTAGCGGCAGCCAGTCGCCTTCTACTCGCGGCCACTAGGCGGATACTTTCGTTTTCAATGAATATTTAAACAATTGCTATTCCTACGCCAGAGACTGCTCGTCAGGGACAGTTTATGTGTTTGTGTGCTACTTTTACCTTACACGGAACACATGCGATATTGTAATGATACAAAACACGCAATAAATGCTGTCGGGAAAATGTGGATTTATTAGGCATGAAACTCGGATCCTCAATCTGTTTGTGGATCAAGAGTCCATGGTCAACTGATTTGCATAGGGATTTTCCCAGTATATAAATGACTATTTTCCGAATAAAATCCGATTAAAACCAAATGAGTAAACGACTTGACCTTCTCCGATTTGGATAACATTCCGTAAACTAGACTGGTGTTATAAGCATAACAGTTCCCTATATAGGGAATCCCATAGAACATGGGACAGTTATGCATACAACGGCAGTATTTCACCAAACATTGCGATTGGTTGACCGGATTGGAGATAATGAAATCAGCGGGTATAAGACCAAGTCTCTTCCGATTGGGACAAAACAGACGAGTTTGGAAATCAATAGAAGCATAAAGTTGTCAGATGGCACGAAATGCCACTAGAGACACTAATTTCACCAAGTCCTTCAATCGCAATTTTAGGTGGATTAGCATATCTTATTCTTGAAATGGTTTGATTTGCTTGATGCAGATATTAGTTCCAGTAGTAACATAGTTCGTAGAATGTAGAATGTAGAATTGTTCAAGTTGAAAATGTTAAAAATAACACTACCACACTTTGTGAGTGGCCCAAGAGCATCTTTACTGTTGGTTCAAATGGGGTCAAATTGGTTATCAAGCGTTACTTTAAATTTACCATGTTTTCTCAATAAAATTCACCACTTTGTGAGTGCCTCAACATCATCATTACTGGTGTTTCAAATGAGTCCAATGCCAATCGCAAGAGTTTTTTAAAATAACCTTATTTTTCTAGTAAACAACCACTATAAAACTTTGTGATTAGCCCTAACAGTATCCTTACTGTTGATTCAAATGGGTCCAAATAGGTTCTCAAACGTTATTTAAACTTTTACCTTGTCTGCTCAATGAAAAATCATCATTACATTAAGGAGAGGCCCCAATAACGTTCTTATTGTTGGTTTTAAACGGTACTTCTCAAATATCACTAATGTGCATGTCCGTAAAATATTTAAAATGAAAAATATAAATGCGGATAAACAGTTTGACTCACTATTGTTTCATCTACCAAGATCAAACCTACCATAAAACCTTCCACAAACAATTCCCTTACTTGAGATACTCATGGAGCTGCGGTAGTATATACGGCCTTCAGTAGCAACGAGTATCGAACGATTATTCCTTCCCTTCCCTAATTGATCTAAAAATGAGGACACCAGGAGTAGCATATTGAGAATGCTTCACTACTCCCAAGTGAAATTCTGTAGATTCAATGTGCAACTTCAGCTGAATTAGATCAATCACGGAGTTCCAAACCTCTGACGGTCAATCATGCTCAACAGCATCCTTACTGTTGGTTTGGGTAGCGTTACTGAAAATGAACTTATTTTCCAGTTGAAAACCATGATCAAACTTAGTGAGTGGCCCTAACAGCATCGTTACTGTGGTCAATCTGGGGCCAAATCAATTTTCAAGTGGTATTTTCAATTAACCTTGTTTTCTCAATGAAAAAACACTATCACACTTTGTGAGCAGTCTCAACAGCATCGTTACTGTGGGTTTAAATCAGTTCAAAGCGGCTATTTGTACTATTGGTACACAAAGGGTCCAAATTGGAAATCTGCCTAATGCATAAATAATTAACTAGTTGTCGCGTGAACTCAGCGTATCGCTTACCAAAACGAGCAATGTCCATGCTGCGAAATCAACCCTTCTATCCAACATCTCAATGATTTCTTGTGGAAGTGCAGAGGTGTTCTCAACTTCCAATAAAGTGAGTATCAAGTCGACATGTTCCTATCCTTTCCTTATTTGTCCTGCATTCTGGCGGGCCGACGCCGGTATTAGATCAACAGTTTCCGTTTTTCCATATTGAGAAGTGTATGTGAATCCTAGGCATTAATTGTTAGTAATTTGTGTAACAACAGCTGATCTAGCAATACCGAGGTAGCGACCTCGGACGGTCAATCATGCTCACGCTCAATAGGGCACATCAGGTTTCACCATCGGTTTTGAACATCTATGAAACCGGTAAAACCCCGGGTGTTAGAAGTGGGCAACCAGTGGCTACTAGGCTGATGCAAAGGTTGAAATAACTTTTCCACTATGCTTTAAAGGAATTGGAAATAGTTAAGTTCGAATTAGACCTCTCGCAAACGATTAGAATCTTGTTATGAGGTTACGCTGTATAGAGTGGGAGGGGTTTCAGTAAACTGTAACGATTCAATCAGGAAAAAGGTTGTCCTTCTAAAATAACCGACTAATGGGAGGTGGGGTTTAAATTTGTGACTTATTTTTAGTAACGTTCTGCACAATCGCTTCGCATTTATGACCGCACAAATTTTTTTTTTTTTTTTTTTATAATTATCATTTATTTGTACAGGCTCAATCGAATCAACTTTACAGAGCCAAATTTTCATGTTTTTATACATCATTTGTCTTAAAACCAAAGTTAGGGATAAAACCGATTATAAGCGGTCGTCTCGAGGTTAATAGGAATTACAAATTACGGATGGGAAAGAGGGTGGGGAATTTAAAGTGATGGTTTACCTAAACACATTAAATTTAAATTCTAAATTGTTGAAACATTTATAACTATACAATTTATGGTTTTCTTTTGACTTGAACATGTTTTGAAAAAGAAAAAAAATAATACACACACACACACTGAGATAAAAAAAAACTTAAATAAACATACAGGTTA